>PRKT01000846.1:106432-127793 GCA_003671525.1 Saccostrea glomerata | reverse complement strand
GGGGGGGGGGGTGAGAAATTTTCTTGAATAATAGGCAAAACTCTTTGGGATACAATAATGGAATATGTCCTAAATATCTGCATAGGATGACGAAACTATGTACAACAGTTTAAGAGGAGTGGTGCTGACAAACTGTTTATCTCTATATAAAAGGTATGGCAAAAAACCTAAGTTTTTAGTGCAGGAAGTCCTGGAAAAAATAAAGGAATCGGAATTTCCTGGTAATATGCACATCTACATATTGTGTCCTAAATATCTGCAAAGTTTAACGAAATTCTGTGCAGCGGTTTATGAGGAGTTGCGCTGACAAACTTTTCATCTCTATATTCAAGGTATGGCCAAATGCCTAAGTTGAAAAGTGCTGAAATTCCGGAAAAAATAATGGAATCGTTTTTAGTGCGAAAAGTCCCAGAAAAAAATAAAGGAACCAAAATTTTCTGGGAATTTGCACATCTACATATTGTGTCTTAAATATCTGCCAATTTTGATGAAATTCTGTGCAGCGGTTTATGAAGAGTTGCGATGACAAAATTTTCATCTCTATATTCAAGGTATGGCCAAATGCCTAAGTTAAAAAGTGCGGAAAGTCCCAGAAAAAATAATGAAATCGGAATTTCCTGATAATATGCACATTTACATTTTGTGTCCTAAATACCTGCAAAGTTTGACGAAATTCTGTGCAGCAGTTTTTGAGGAGTTGCACTGACAAACTGTTCATCTCTATATTCAAGGTATGGCCAAATGCCTAAGTTAAAAAGTGTGAAAATTCACGGAAAAAATAATGGAATCAGAATTTCCTGGTAATATGCACATCTACACATTGTGTCCTAAATATCTGCAAAGTTTGACGAAATTTTGTGCAGCGGTTTATGAGAAGTTGCGCGGACAAACTGTTCATCTCTATATTCAAGGTATGGCCAAATGCCTAAGTTGAAAAGTGCTGAAATTCCGGAAAAAATAATGGAATCGGAATTTCCTGGTAATATGCACGTCTACACATTGTGTCCTAAATACCTGCAAAGTTTGACGAAATTCTGTGCGGCGGTTTCTTAGGAGTTGCGCTGACAAAAAAAGAGGACTGACTGAATGACTGACGGACTGACTGACTGATGGACGGGTCAAACACATTATACCTCCCGCAACTAGTTGCGTGGGGTATAAAAATTCACTCTATATAATAACACTAAATATACATCATGAATTCATGATACACTGTATGTAATAATACCATTGATACAAGAAAAACCTTCTTTACACCATCAATAATTATAATGAACTAAAGCTATGTTAATCATTGCAAAAATAAGCCATTTTTTGCTACTTCCGGTGCGACCGGGAGTGACGACGACAGACGGAAAATAATTTTTTATTTTCCCAGAGACATCTGTTACCTTAAAACGTGTCAAGAACGGCTAAAATTCGCGTTTTCCGACTACTTCCGGTTTGACCGGAAGAGACACAGCCGGACGAATTTTGACGACGCCAATACATTAAGCTTGACATTTTGAACAACTTTGCTTCTTTGATGTATTAAAAATTCTTTATAGATTTTGAGATATAAAGAAAAAACTTTTGGCCCCTTCAGGCCCTTTAATTTAGGGGCTAGCCCTTTTGTCGAGATATCATTTGAAAGGTCTTGGAATTCTACACTTCTTTTGTTCAATATGTCTTAACAAAATATTTTCAGGTAAAAAAATATCGTAAAAAAGGTGTAAAAAATTTGAAATTCAAGATACGACTATTTTCGGGCCATAGCGAGCGCCGACGTGCGTCATTTCCGGTAAATTTGATATACCTTATGCACCTTTCCAAACTTAGCTCTACCTAACCTCAAAGTTTGAAGCTTCTATCTAGAGCCATTTTTCGGGAAAACTGTGGACAAAATGACCCTTAAAAATCAGAAAATCGACGATATCTCTAGACCGGAAGTGACGTCATCAAAACGGAAAAAACGCATAAGATTCAAGTAATGTTCCATAAGTCCTGAAAGTTTCATAAGATTTTGTTTGGCCGTTTTCGAGAAATCGCGTGCACAAAATAAAAAAAAAAAAGAAAAAAAAAAAAAAAAAGAAAAAAAAAAAAATAATAAAAGTGAAAAAGAAACCGAAGAAAAACAATAAGGTCTTCCGCTGAAGACGGAAGACCTTAATTAATTACAAATACATGTCAGCAAAATGACCACTGAATCTAATTGAAACTAGAAAACTCCTATTCAAGTCAAAGTAAGATTTCTAAAATCAACTGATTAAGTAAATGTCTAATCATTTTGAAAAATATCTGTAGAAACTAGAAAGAATGTTTGTAGATAGAATTTAATCCAAATATTGCTGTTGTTAGTACATAATCAATATATACAGGGCCAATAAGCTTACTTTTATCTACAAAACAATGATATGGTCAACATATACATTTTATCAAGTTTCAAGTTTCAGGATAAAATCATTAAAGGTTACCATATAAGAGTCAGTCCTGCACACACTGTTGATATGAAGTGATGAGTCACCCACCAACCTTTAATTCTGAAAATTACAAAAATAATGTGTGTAATATTACCATGTGTCCGCAAGGCCGTAACTACCATTGAGGCAAGTGAGGCAAATGCCTCACTAATTTTTTCTTAGAGTTTTCTGAAAATTGAAAAAAAGTTTAACATTGAACATAGGAATTATATGTGTCTTCGTGCTATGTTAATATTTTAAAATTTTGTTTCAATTTCTGTAAATCGTTCATCTCACAGGTGCCTCATTTTCATGTAGAACGCATGTAAAATAATATATAATTCAAAATGTTCGTTTTGTAAATTGTTTGATTGTTTTACGTCCCTTCTAAGAATTTCTCATTCATAATGAGACACCACTACTTGCCGGTGGAGGGCTCCTAGTTTTAAATGACTGTACTTGGCTTTAAGGTCACTGAAGATGATTGAACAGTGAGAGATCTTTTTGTGCCATCACTTACTGTGACATAGGACCTTGGTTTTTACTGTCTCATCGGAAGGACCAGTCTCTACATCCCGCAGTGGGATTCAAATCCGCGATGTAAGGATCAACTCATAAGTCTGCAGTTCTAAAGTATACGCTCTGATTACTGTGTCATGCAGGTGACAACTAAAAACGTAAAATTTTTATAAGATTAAATCTTTTATTTTCTAATGCCCAGGTTTCAGGACCCCCCCTCAACTGGAAAACTGCATCACTGGCCATCAGGTACTACCCTTGCCCCGTCTGAGACTAGGAATGCCCAGCACTCTTGCCTCACTAAATATTTCAGCTTAGTTATGGCCTTGGTCCTAATAATAAAGTTGACTTATACCATATTACACACACACACTACTCTTTTTTCCAAAATAGATCAATCTATTTTCTAGGTATAAATGATTTTATACTCACAGTAGTACATGTATTTACAACTGTGGAATAACTAGACTGAGATTGAGGAACCTTCAATCTTTGTTTTCTGAGTTATCGATTAAACCCGAGTCTCTAACCTTGATCATGTTTTCAGAGCTATGAATTGACCATATATAGATGTAGGACAGGTGTAAGAATTTTACACTTTATTTTTCTGTAAGACTAGTTTAGAACAATGAACAAACCTGGACCCATTGACCATCAGGATGTTTTCTCTGATAGTCAGAGTGCAGTAATACCAGACCAAGAGAAAATGCAGCACAGCATCAAACCACCTACAAAAGCAAACCTGTCATCTTAGTCTATGTTTCTTCTGAAATTTTACTAAACAAAAACTGAAGAATCACATATTTTCGTGGGGTAAGTTTACATTGTTTGAAGAGAAACTCTTGGTTCTTGGGAATTTGATTTTGAGTAGTTATGAATGTAACATTTTACCTTTAGTGGTGGATGTGAATTTGTGGGTCTCTTCATACATTGAAAACAACAAGAATCACACTGCTCAACGCGTTATCGGCAACTCGGTTGTTATCGGATACTCGGTGCAGGAAAAAACAATGCATAGAAAACGTAGGTGATTTTGAATTTCTTCATTCAATGATAATTGTGTACTTCTGCAAACAAAGTTTGTGATCTTTGGCAGATAAATGATAATACTTTCAGCGGTAAAAAGCACGATCCAAATCACACTCTTTCAAGAGATCTACAGCTCTTTAGAATGAAATTTAATAAAATTTTCTGAATATGTCAACATATCTTAGTCTTTGTAGAGGTCAGAATCAATTTATTTTATAAAACAAAGTGATTTATTAACTATATGGACAATCATAAACCTTTAGATAAGCAGACATGTATCAAAATTCAAATTATGGTTAATTTTACGGGCATATAAAATGTTTCGTTGGGCAAAAATATGTTATCGGAAACACGGTTGAAGTTGCCGGATAATTCGGTTTTTCACGAGTGCAGGTTATCGGAAACCTAGGTTAAAAATTTTCCTTCTGTTTCAACAATAGATTAAAAAAAGACGAAATTCCATGATATTCTGCAGTCAAGGGTTTCAGTTCTTAAAAAATAACAATTGAATTTCAGCAAACAAAGTTTGTGATCTATGACAGATAATTGATAATACTTTCAGCAGCAGAACGCACAAACCGAATCAAAAGATCTACAGCTCTCTCAACTGATATTTTATATATAAAAAAAATTCGGATTATGTCATCACATTTTAACTTTTGTAAAATTCAAATTTAATTTATTCTATCAAACTGATATATTTATTCTATGGACAACCAGATATCTTTAGATCAGCAAACTGAGATTAAAAATCCAAATTAAGGTTTAGAAAACAGTCATTTAAAATGTCTCGTTAGTTGAAAACATGTTATCGGCAACAAGGTTGATGTACGTAGCCGGATAATTCGGTTTTTGAAGGGTGTATGTTATTGAAAACGCAGGTTAAAAAGTTTCCTTTAGCTTTATAAATAGTTTGGGAAAAGTACTTTATAATCTGTCAATTCTTGAAAAAAGCAAACGTAATGAGTTAGAAGTTATTTTGAAATTTATTTTCAAGGGCTGTCCGTAAAGTTCGTAAGTTTGTTTTGATATGAATGGTTATACATAAGATTAATAATATAAATGATAGAACTATCCTATCTGTTTAATCATTTTGTTCATGTTTTCCATTCAAGTGAACCTCCTTAAGCTTCAGGGGGTTTCAGACGTAAATATATATCTTTAATTTATCATAATAATTACTTTTGTATTATGATATACTGAGTGCCGGGTATTACATTATTATTTTTTTTAAAATCAAGTTTCCCCATGAACCCCGGAATCATGTCACAGTTACAATTATAGCAATCGTGGCTTAAGTGGGGGTCCCCCGTATACAAAACAAGTGCCTGTGATTATGACGTCAGCACTTTTGTTGCTTCGCAAAAGAACATTAACATAATTTTTAGAGACTTTAAATAGAAGCACATAGTAACTTTAAAGGACTTTTTAAATAATTGATCATGTGATTTAGCTTGTGTTAATCATGTTATCTAGCTTGTATCATGCAATCAGATAGCTGTCAACAATAAAGAAAGATGATAATTCTTAATTCTTTTTATATAGTGTAATTTGGATATGTAGTAAATTAAGGAGACTATCCTTTAACAAAAAGCATGGTCCAGAAAAAAATATTGAAAAATAAATAAATAAATAAAAATAAGAGAGTCGACTGGGATTTTATTGTGCAAAAAGCACAATAGAGAAAACACTTTAATATAAAAAAAAAACATAACTGATTTCCCAATCCTGAAAATTACCTACGGGTGCTGGTTGATTCATTTTCAGCACTTGGGCGGGGTGAGGGGGGGGGCAGAGAATTTTTGCTTCAGTAAAACATCCAATAGCAATGCAATATCCAAGTGAATCCACCCTCGATCTATCTGAGCATGAGCTCTATTTACACATTGCATCTGGCCAATAGTGACAAAGAGCACACTGCTGGATGTAACCGTTTATCAGGGAGTTCTTATTCCTTCTTGGTATGTTAAACAACCTCCGATGCCTTTAGAGATCCGTGTTTACGATTTCGTAATTTTTTATGTCAATCTCTTTTCTCCTCAAAAGTTTTAATTCCATGCCATATAATTTAGTCTAACGCCCTATTTGGAAATACATATAACCACCCTTAATTTTATTGAGTTTGAATTCTTTAATTGCTTTACAGTAAACTTATACCCGGTAAATTTATTCGTGTTGGAAAGGTTGTGAGTTTGAATCTCGGTGTCGCCTGTGCTAAGTCGATAAAATGACTGGCAACTGTTCTTTCGCTATGCGCTCATCACCTTGATTGACTGTATGTTGTTTAACGCCATCTTGAGAATTTTCAAGTCATATGGAGACGCCACCACTTGCCGGCGGAGAGCTACAAAACTTGTCCTATACTCGGCACTGAGGTCCATTGAGCAGTGAGGGTCCTTTTTTGTGCTAGCACCTATTACGGCGTCCCACTTTGGGATACGCACCAGCAACGTATAAGGATCGACTCCTTTCTCGGCGACTCTAGAGCAGACACCTTAACTAAGGGCGACCTCGGTAACTTGAAATGAAATTTAAAACTAATATCATATTTAAAAACAGGTCAAGATCATGCAGATTTCAGTGAGAAATGCCAAAAACACGCATTTTTTTTAAAGTTACATATTCTTAAAAGAGGTAAATAATAACCAAAAATTAGAATTGTGTGTCAGCCACTTTATATATTAAGATTTCAAGCGGATTTCTGTCGTTCCTTTATATTTTTCTTATCTATCTCAACCTTTGTTTCCGATAACCAAAACCGAAGTTTCCGATAACAAACTGAATTGTTCAACCGTATTTCCGATAACATACTGAAAGTTAAAATTGGGCAATTTTTGTCCTTTAATAACATATTTGCAAGATTCTGACGATGTCTTCTTGTGGACAATCATTAACTCTAGGTAAATATAAGCATTTTGAAGAAAAAAGCTATTTACAGCAATGCCAATTGGAGAAAAACTTGCAAAATATAACAAATTTGACTTTTAAAGCCTTACCAAGGCTAACAAATGCTATTCTAATACGTATCGAGGAGTTATTTTGTATCCATATTAATTTCTGCTTACAAAAATAACAATGAACATTCTCTGTTTCTATTTTAACAGAGTTTATTCGAAATAATTTACTACCCTCTAAAAAATTGTGATCAACCGAGTGTCCGATAACAACCGAGTTGCCGATAACGCGTTGAGCAGTGTGAGAATTAACCTCCATGAAAATTTTTGATTTAACAGTACTATGATGAATATTAGCATCTCTTGAATTTCAAGTTTTTGTTCAATAAAATGTTTAAGCCATTGAATATATATTCCATAATTACAATGAAGGTATTGCTGCTTTATACATTAAATTCACTGCCTAGTGTATATAATTTTGAGCTAATCTGTATGCTGGTACATACATGTATGTCAATAACTTTAGAACTGACCTGTACTCTGTGACAAACATAAGGACTAGTGACAATGCCAGGCTGATGTAGCTCACTGTGGCTTTGAATGTCTCGTAGTTATGTTTGTATGCATATCTGAAGGAAAAATAGCATAGGATTAAAACTTAACTAAAATTTACAATGTTCATAGGTAAGACACTCAATAAAGCTGGAAAACTTTGATTTTGAAATCAGACAAAAAAGTCACAAGAACAGCACTTGGATGCAACTGTTAACAGAATTTCCAAGCTGTGATTTAATGGTTGTTCTCATGAAAACTGCATACAGTTTCTCAATCCAAATTTTTGTAATACATATACGTACTTTGCAAGGGATATGATACAACAAAATATTTACATTCAGTGTAATTTTCTTTCTGAAATCCATTAGAAATCCACGATGTTCAAATTTTTATAACACACGCGAAACCTTGTCACCGCGCGTTAGAATACACAGTAGGAACTACATGCATTTTTAATATTTATGAACAACAAAATGTATATTGTTTTGACTCAATTTCATTTAAAAAACTACTCTTTTAAAATTAACATAAAATCACAACAAATGTGCATTAAAATTTAATTTGTCATTTTTTCCCTCGCAATGTTTAATTGCGTTATTTAACTTTCCAACGTCACAAACGGCTTTCCAACGTCACGAACGGCAATTACGTTTATTAAGCACAACCAATACCGCAGGGCACTAAATTCACATTAAACATGAACAAAATAAACAATTATGATAAAGAAAAATTAGAGAATGTAAATATAAGCATTAAATTCATATTTTTGGATGTCTTCGGTCCTATAACACACCTGGCCGTGCCGACAAATCATCATACCTCGCTAACATGCGGTATTCAATTTGTCGGCACGGCCAGGTGTGTTATAGGACTGAAGACATCCCAAAATATGAATTTAAAGCTTAAATAACTGAATATATAGGTATCATTAAAAAAAAGCGCAGTAACTTTAAAAAAGACTCACTTGTCCTCCTTATTCAGAAGAGAAACACTGACAGAGCCCAGGATAATACTCAGGTATATCCTACAAAAGAAATCAACCAGAACAGATATATTGTGTACAAATATAAGAGACACACTTAAATATCCTACAGAAACAAGAAAGAGATTGCATGGTTCTTCTATAGTTATAATCAATTTTTATAAATTTTCTAGTTTTTTGTGATACCAAATTACCAACTATTTTGTGACATCTTTTACCCGGTTTTGTGCCACCCTTAACCCTTTTTTGTGACACCCTTTGCCCATATTTGAGCTCATCTTTTCCAGTTTTGAGCCACTCGTTACTCATTTTTAACACCCTTTACCTATTTTTAGCCCGTTTTGTGACACTCTTTATCCATTTTTGTTATTATCCTTCAGAATTATACTGTCAATCTGATTGGTTTAGAGCAGGTCACGTGCAGGGAGACAACTCGTGATGTCTCCCTCATGCGCAGGGAGACAACTGTTATCTCCCTTCAGATGACAATGAAATAGCGTAAGCCATCATGCAGGGTTACAACTGTGTTGTCGCCCTTTGAATAGAACTACAGTGGTTTAAGCGAGATAACTCCTATTTATAAGTACAATGGCTAAATATGTGGGATTGGTAAACAATAAATTCTAACGATGACGTCAAAGTTGTCTGTTGACATATTTTGAAAGTATGGAATCGGAGCAGAGTAGAAGAAATTAAGAGGTTTGAATACTATTTTCTACTATATCTAATTAATAATTGTATATATTCTTCAGGATAATAAAACTATTATGGACTGTTTAGAGGGGAGACATCACCAGTTATCAGGTCTGAGTAGGGTTGTCACCCTCGGGCGCAAGCGCCCTCGGGTGACAACCCTACTCAGACCTGATAACTGGTGATGTCTCCCTTCTAAACAGTCCATAATTGTATATTATAGCCTTTACCCCGTTTTTTGTAACACCCTTAACCCATTTTTATTACACTCTTTACCTCGTCAGCGTCATGATATGGATATCACTTTTACCCATTTTAGTGCCAATCTTTACCAGTTTTTGTGACACTCTTTACCCGTTTTTGTGCAACCCTTTACCAGTTTTTGTGACACTCTTTACCCGTTTTTGTGCAACCCTTTACCCGTTTTTGTGCCACCCTTTACCCGTTTTTTGTGCCACCCTTTACCCGTTTTTGTGCGGTAAGAACTCCTCCATCTCCCTGAACTGTGACTTCCTCGCCTGCATCTCAGATCTCAGCTGTTTGAGTGCCTCCTCTGTCTCGGGTTTCTCATTTATTCTGAAAATTTAAAATTCATCCATGCAGTATATTTTGGATAATGTTATCTTTGCGTATGATATATAGATGATACAGTAAAACTCGTTTATAACGAAGTCACTGGGACCTGTGAAATTACTTCGCTATATTCGTAATTCGTTATATCCGTATATGAAATTTGTTAAATTTATATAGCTGGGGATCCAAGATAACTTCGCTATATCCGTGAATTCGCTATATCCGTGTTCGTACTAACCGAGTTTTGCTGTATATATCCATGTAAAATACTACTGTAATCTGATCAAGTAAAATTCTTTTAATATATAATCCTAAAGATCTATTTGAATTTATCCATATCCATCTGAAAGAATAGCCTACCTATTCATCTTTTCAGTAATTTGCTTCATTCGATATCGATGATGAGCAATTCCAGATAGACATTTTTTCTGGGCATCCCATAATTCCTCAAGCACTTTCTTGTAACGGTCATGTGAAGCCTGTAAAATAAAAATTAAATCAGCTCGGAATATTTTCTGAATGTGTTTGACAGTCAATATTCTCATATCCCACATTAATGGGCAGCTATAATGAAAAGATTGAGAGTAAGAGGACCATTACAAAGTGATGACCCAGAAATGACATAGCAACTAATGACGACTGGAGCTACTGGGAGTAATGTATCATAAACATGATAAATACTAGAGAAAAATATATACTTCATGACCAAGAATTTAATGATTTGTACCATTTGATTAAAGGCTTGGCTTACATTTATTGTAATTATAATTTGTACATATGTGTATCAATGGTTAACTGGGAGATCATGGGTGTGTTAGCCTGATAGGGCTGTAAATACATGATTTTAAAGTACATCGCTTGTCTGGCATCAAACTTGTGTGCTTGGTCGGAGAGCCTTTACAAGTAAAGAAGTAAAAGTAGGGCAAGAAGGTGGGAGCAGCAAAAGGAATTGTGAATGGAGGACCTATATACATGATATATGTACTAGACTATAAAATGATGAGGCTAATAATAGCAGTGTGATACCAAGACCTTGATGAAAAAGTATGGCTGGAATTCTGGAAATGATGGTCATTTCTCAAGGCCTTGCAGTGTTGGTGTAGCTAGGGAATTGGTGATTGTAAAATTTTATGATTTGACACTATGACATTTTGGTCATGTTGGTGGTTTTATTATTTTGCAGAAATGGATAGGAATTAGTTTTCATACATACATAGGATTGCTGAAATTTACATTTTAAATATATTTTTGTAGATATTAAAAATGTTACATAAAATATGTTCTAAGTGAAGTTAGAAAACTATGAGCATGCAAACAATACATGGAGCAAATACAGAGTTAGAGTCAAAATATTTCAAGAGAGTAAGAAAATTGAGCTAACCAAGGAGCGAAATGCCAACTGTTCCTTGTTTTAAAGAATTGAAGAATCTCAATCTATTTTTTCTGAATTTACAGCTATAAGGCCTAATTTTAATTTTAAATATTTACATTTGCAAATGTTTTCCTTTATATAACACTACCAAAAGGAATGCGTATCTATAACTGTATAATATACAATTATGGACTCTTTTGGTGTTGAATATGGTTTGTTATTCACCAGAAAAATATTCATATTGACCGAGGCGGAGCCGAGGTCAATATGGATATTTTTCTGGTGAATAACAAACCATATTCAACACCAAAAGAGTCCATAATTGTTTTATTATATAGTCGGGATTTGAATCTATTAGATAAGACATTGAAGGCTGTATATGACGAAACCATTTTCATTTTCGATATTCCATTGTTGACAATAAAAAAAATCTCCAGATTACTGTTTGTAACCTCCCTGTTTTCCTTTCCGAGTTTCGCTAGATGTAAGATGTCCAGATGTTAAAAAATAATCCTGAAATAGGTTTGAACATTGTTTTCCTGCTCAGATACGTAGCTTGCTGCGGCCGTTGCAACCATTGTTTACAACGTTGTTCTATGTTATGATTGTGACGTCACAATGCCGTTGCACGCGCATTGACCCTCCGGTGAATACGGCTTAAAATCCGGTAAATATGTAGTGTTATGAACTGTTTGCTTTTGTATAGATTATATAGGGACTATAAATAACTATATAATAAATACAGGTACGGGGTCAAGAGGTCATAGATGTGCGTATAGATAAACGTTTGACGTAATTTCTCAGTGACGTCATAAAGGGTCGACGCGCGTTCAGTGGATTACATACTTGCCGTTGAGTTTGAAAAATAATGCATTCTCACACGCTAAAAGTCACAGTCAGGCAAATATAAAGTATGAATAAGTCACAAATGTAAATATAAGTAATAAGGTATCATTTTGAAACATCTATCGGGCAATAAATACGGGTTGGTACGAGATTAAATTCATCATAAAGCCCTTTGGGCTTTATGGAATTTAATCTCGTGACCAACCCGTATTTATATCCCGATAGATGTTTCAAAATGATACCTTATTTCTTATAAATAAATGCCACAGTGAGTTAACATTAGGAAGAGCTTATTTTAGTGACGAACAATTCTACAGAATAGTTCTTTTTTAACTTTAAGTTCTCCGTTTTCCATCATGATTTTTAATGAGATGTTAATATATGTCACACATTTATCAATTTTAAGTCATTCACATTTACAATTAATTACACAAGGAGTAGAACCTTTCCCTTTAGTATTTCTAGGTTTCATTTCGAGAAAATTCGGTCTCTACGACACATATCACATTCATAACACCAGCTGAATCAGAGAAACTTTCTCATTTATCTGTTACCTCGAGCTGCGTGAACTCTTTGTTGAGTTCACTCCAGTCTTCGAGACAAGACTTTAAATTTCCTTCTCCTTCCAACAAACCCTCGTCCATCGTCGTCTGTTTGATAAAGTCCAATGAACTCCGAAAACGTGTCCTGTCTGCAAGGTGAAGGTCATTTACCTTTTTCCTCTTTTTAAATCACCCAGTATCCACTATGCCTGCATATTTGGATCAATTTTCTACCGAGAACGGAAAAGAGTCATTTCATTAATGGGGAATATGTGTTAAAATTTAATCAAAAGATCCCCTGAGATTCAAATAAAATATTTTTTTTATTATTGTTAAATAATTCGGCAAACATTAATATGACCGCGTGGCCTAATGGATAAGGCGTCCGACTTCGGATCGGAAGATTGCGAGTTCGAGTCTCGTCGTGGTCGGAATTAACACTTTTTTTTCTCACCTATTTTAATGCAACAAGTAAACCTTGTAAAAAATTTTATCTCGTGAATTGAACTATGCACATAAAGTACAAAGTCTTTGATCAAATAGTCACTAAAAGTTATATGCGTATTATATTTCAGGAGGAAAATTTGTATTTTTTACTATATAGTATCATATAGACATGATAGATACATGAAAAATTTTACAGTATCGAAAAATATTCTTCTCAACAACCAATGGATCAGGAAAGATGAAACTTATGTGGAATCATCCTCAGGTAGTGTGATTCAAGTTTGCTCAAATGATGACCTACAGCGGTAGGGTTGGGCCAAAATGGACGATCAAAGTTTTATATAGAAATATATTGGAAAAATATTTAAAAATCTCAAAACCAAAAAACATTAATTGGTTATATTTATATGAAAGCATCCTCAGGTAGTGTAGATTTAAATTTCTTCAAATCATGACCCCATGGGGTAGGGTGCTGGCACGGTGGACGATCAAATTTTTGCATAGGAGTATGTACATTAATAGAAGAAATCCTTAAAAAGTCCCCTCTAAAGGAACTGCAAAGCTAAGATCAGTCATATTTATATGGAAGTATCCTCAGGTGCATGCTTTAGATTCATCATGACCCCAGGGGTAGAGTGGACAACAATGAACGTTCAATCTTGTAGGAAAATATTCAGTTAGTCAGAAAAATATCTAAGCATCTTTAGTGTGGATTCACTTTCGTTCAAATAAAACCCCCATCCCCATTTTAGGAGTAAGTCGATACCACTTATACATGTACCTTTAATCTTTTCAATATTCTTAACTTATTTTTCTCCTAGCCACGATGCTCAAGTGAGCGACACAGCCCCTGGTCCTCTTGTGCTTTGTGTAGACTTGTTCAAGGCGAGACAACTCCCAGCTCTCAAATATAAAGACACCCCCCCATCCACACACAAAGGCATGTATGTATATATGTATATAATATTTATTGATAAGATTTATCGAAACATGTAATGATTTTTGTTCGGATACTAGTATTTTCGATATTTATGGGTAAATACTCGAACACCTGTCCTTTTTTCCAACACACAGAAAATTAAACTTATTTCACATTTATTTAAACGTGTGTGTTATTTAAGTGGAAACTTGACCCATTCATATTCAAAAATTGTTTTAAATGGCTCTTACGAAAACATTATAATGTACTATGTATTTTTTATATTAACTTAAAAAATAATCATTTGCAAAAATTGTTCTATTTTAAATAAACTAAACTAAATTTGTTAAAGACGTCATTACGGATAAAATAACTTTTACCGACAACATAATTTTTCTATGAACTTTGAAAATTAAGAAATACAATGTAGTCGTGTTCGGAGTTTAAGGATAGAGTATTGTCTCAGAACGGGGGGGGGGGGGGGGGGGGGGGGTCCAAGCTTTGTATGCCCAAGTTCTTTGTGATTGTTTTTTTGGACTGAATCTAATTCTTACTGGCCGTCTTCCTGAAAAATTAGAATCATGACCAATAAAAAGAAATTCAGTTGAAACATTAGCAGTTTAATTCATTATTTTATACGATACTAATGTGTACCGGAAATGATAACTAAGCAAAACAAGGCAAGCAATTCATACAGATAAATATCTGCCTTAAACCAAGTGACAGCTAGCATCCTATAAGCATTTTAGCAACAAGATCTTGTATACACTTAGTACATGTAATTATTAAAGGTATTGTAAAATCGGTAAATTGTGTAGATATGATGATATTTGGCTCAGTGAAGTACCGGCCTAGCCGATGGAACATATTCAATCAGTTAGCAGTCTGAATACACAAACATATCAAAATAAAACACTTTGAAAAAAGTAAAAATAAAATGAGAGAGGGGGAGTGTATAGTATCCAGACATGTATTCATAACTGGTGAGGCCTAAGAATTGTATCCCCGCAAGTGACAGTTACAAAAAGTTTGACAAAAAAGGATTTTCCAAATAAGATCAATAGCTTGTAGATAAATTTTACACTGATCTAGTGATCTTGTACATGTTATTAAGCAAATTAAAAATGATTAGCAACGCTTTTGAAAGGGTAAGGGGATCCCTCCTCCCCAACCCCAAAATGAAAAAAAAACAACACGTAAACTGTCCACTGTTCTGTATGTTTAAATGACCAAAATAGGTCTAATTTCATGAATATAAGTATTAACTCAATATAAAGTATTATAAACGTGTTCCGTGTGATGCTCAACTGACCATGCACAAAATCCGGTATAAATAAATTACAAGCTTGCATCGTTAAGCATAACTACTATTAGTGGGCATGAATATACTGCATAAGTAAAATATAAAATATACACATTGAGCACACTTATAAGATAGACCTAAAACAATGACAATCACTGGGAATGGGTAATATCACAGAGTTTATTTAGGCCTCGTTGTAAAGTTTATAGAGAGACCTTCGTAGTTCCATGTCTTCACTGTTTAAGCGCCCTCTGTAGGAATCATGTGCACTGCTTGAGCGCTGACGCCTCTCGCGGGCACCTGCTACGAACGTTTCTGGAGAGATTTCCTGCCTTGAGCGGCGTTTTACTGTCTTCGTTGAGCGGATATTGTTTGGATACACATTCTCAATTGTTCTTGGCACTGTGGTGCTGAGTACGGCCTGAGACTGTCGTTTGTAGCGTCTCCCTGACCCCGGGGTAGTGTACGATCTGTCCCTGGGCCTCGGGGCAGTGTAAGATCTTTCCCTGGAGGGCAGCGTCTGGGTTTGGAATCCTGGGGGAGCAGTGATGTAAGTAGTCAGCCGTGAGTTTCCAAACGAAGACGGATTCTTATGACGCAGGAAATCTTCCTCATCCGGTATAGACATGTTTTGGTTGATGGTAAAATCACTATAACGATAATCCATATCGCTATCACGATAATCCGTATCGTTATCACGATAATCCGTATTGTCATTCTCACAAAATACAGAGGAATTCGGAACAGAGAAACTCCTGACCCCAGAGTCCACCGCGCCCACGCTGCTGCGGCGACCGTCAATAACATCCCCTGCCCCGTCACCGCCTGTGTCTTCCACAAACTCGGAGGGACACAGCGGGGACTTAGCCGATACAAACTCTCCTCTTGTTATAGTCGGGGGTTCCAGGATTTGTGGCTTCACTGTTTTCTTTACACTTTTGGCCACTATGTGGGATTGGGTGGTTTTAGACTGAGTTTTTTGCTCACTTTGTATTCCTGCGGATTTTTCTAGCAGGATCTTAATTGCTTTCACTTCCTCTGACAAATTAGAAAGTTCTTCCCGTAAATCGTTTGATTTGATTGAGGGGGACATACTTATGTTGTCACTTTCCCCGGATGTGACTTGTACGCCCACGTGACACACCTCTAAAGATCCGGGTCCTTGGAAAGTTTGTGCTATATTCCTGTTTTTCTCTGGTTGTCTCCCCGTTCTATAAAGGTTCTGCCGGAGCGTCACGCTCTGTTTACTTTCGGTAAGAAAAGACCGGTCGTCCCTCTTTGAGGCCCTAAATGACTTCAGAATATCAGAAGAATCCCTGACGTGAGTACAGCGACACACGAGAACGTTAAGATGCCTCCCCTCTCTCAGCACACACAGGACACAACCGGGATCATATCTGTTAAGAACAATGTCCTGAACATTCGGCATCCGGATCACGCTATTCTGAGTACCGTTCCGGGTGTACAGCCTGGCCCCCATGGTCCGGATCTCCAGCTGTGCGCCCTGTCCCCGGATTTTTGGCGTTTTTCTGGCGATTTCTCGCTCCAGGGAGTCATCCAGACGACTCGTCTTCCACATTCCCAGGAAGACCACGTTCTTTCTCAGGAGTGAGCCCTCCATGTTTGTGTCGATGTAGATCTAGAATCAGGTTTGCGTCAGATCCTCATTGATTTTCTCAGTAGAGCGTAAATAGCATTCGCCTGCATGTTTACACCTGGATCGTCATCCCACGATATAGGCGTAATTTATCTAATGACACTAATTGTAACAATTCAATTCCTGATCTGCTGTATATAAAATTATATCTAGTCAAAATGTAGAACTGTCTGAATCTCGCGAACAATAGTTGTCGATTTAGCCACACTCTACTATATAATTAGCAAGAGGAAATTCTGCACATGCAGTATATATCTAAAAACTGAAATGCACCTTGTGTGACATCTCAACAGAAAATATTTCTATTACCTGTACTGACGTGGGAATCAATGTAGGTACATACAACAGATTTCTTATGATTAATTATTCATGTCGCCCAGCTTAGTATAATAGCAGTATAATTTTGGGAGTAAACGAAATAGAGAGAAAAAATGTCAAAATTCAACCAAAGAGAAATGAGCTAGATTATAAATGTAATGCAGCCTTTCATGGGCATCACAGCGTGCAGACCATTTTAAATTGGATCTGAATATCGCGGAATAATTAGAATTTTAAACTCGTTCTACTCCCGATTTCATTTATTTTGCTGTCGAGATCTTGGGTAAATATTCAATTTAAACATTGCACACTTCAATGGAGTTTGACAAATATTGAAGATGCACTCTTTATAATCATAACCACTTTCTGTACGTTTGTTCAATCTTTTTTTTTAAATTCTAAGGAATTTGAAAATTCATACAATTTTTCAATCGAAAGGAAGAAACGAGTCAGAGTTATCTTTCTTCTTACAACAACAATTCATCAGGAAATATATCAGGATTCAGTTTCTTAATTACGTACTACTTTTTTCTTCACAGATATATGTACGTATGTCTTATCAAAGAAATATCTTATCATATTATACTTTAGTGTAAATTAAATAAAACTGATCCACACCCTCCAGCGTAGCAACAGTCAACATTGCTTGACGACGGGGGATATTCCAAAAAAAATATGGTATTTAAAGTAACATTTAAAATAAACAAACGAAAAATGATAAAACAAAAAACTTAAAGTGTCTTGAGCAGCATTAGGTAATTAAGTGAAATACAAACAAATTGTGCTGTTTTTAAATTTAAGCTATGTGAAGAAATGTCAAAAATAAAGCAAAAAATACTGCGTTTTTCAGAAAATCAAAATAATATAACAACGAATTTAAGCGCCTTGAACCAAGTAAGATAACGCAAAAGACAGACACAATGTGTGTTAGGTGGAGAGAAGTCAGGTCAGAAAAATAAACGAAAGGTCCATGGGCCACAGCGCTCACTTGAGTAAGCTTGGACATGCGCGATATTTACCGGAGTTTCCCTCAAGTTTGTAACACATATTTTGGCCCACCCTACCTCCGGTGACTATAATTTGAAGAATTTAAATTTACACTACCCCTTGATGCTCCCATATAAGTTTCAGGTTTTCTGATCCAGTGGTTCTTGAGGAGATTTTAAAAGATTTTTACAATATATACATGATAAATGTAGTTCAATGTAAAACTCAGAATCTCTATTGCGACCCCGTCCAACCCCTGGGGGTGTCATGAATTGAACAATATAGAATCTAGTATATTTTCACTACCCCAGGATGCTTCCACACAAGTTTCAAGCTTTCTGGTCAGTGGTTCCTCAAAGAAATTTTTGAAGATTTTTTCAGTATGTATTTCGATGTAAAATTCAGAATCCCTATTGTGGCCCCGTCGTACACCTAAGGGTCATGATTTGCACAATTTAGAATCTACACTACCCCAGGATACCTTTATATAAGCTTCAGCTTATCTAGCCTAGTGTCTCTTGAGAAGATTTTTCTTTTGATAACCCCAACTTTTTTTGCCTTTTCTTTATAATTTCCTCTTTTAATTAAGGGGTTGTGGCCTATCATTGTGACATTTTTTTTTACATCAATCACTCATGGATGCTTCATACCAAGTATGGTTATAATGGCTAAGTGGTTCTTGAGAAGAAGACTAAAGTTGAAAATGATTAAGCTTTACAGACGGATGGACGGACGACGGAAAACGGATGATCAGGAAAGCTCACTTAAAGCTTTCAGTTCAAATGAGCTAAAAAAAAAATTACAAACGGATAAACTATTACTATTCAACCAAAACGTTTTAGAATTAAAACAAAGTTTGAAAATATTCATTTTTTCCCCAGTTTTTGCAAACGACTTCACAGTCCGTGGAATTACATCCATTGTTGTTTTTGTATCACACTACATCCACCTCTGTTTTAACGCTATCTGGCGTTTCCCCTGAGTCAGCCACTGATTCCTCTAGTTGACCAGGCAGATTCTCTTGACAGCATGGTAGACATGAGCGTAGCTTGGCGGTTTGTTTTCGTATTCGAGTGAGTGTCTCCTTGCGCAGAAGAATGTAGATCCAGGGGTCGAATATGGCATTAGTGACAGCTAGTGCCACGGCAGTGTTATCCTTTGGATCTTTTTCTATCGTCCATTTGGCCGCAAACGAGAGCACAGTAATCTAGAAAAAGAAGTCAGACATTTAAACCGAAGCACACCATTGATTTAACTTACAGCTTCCTATGAACAACCATACTTTATCTGATGTACTCCCAAGTGGCTGTTGGCCAACTTCCAAAAGTGGAATCTTACATTTTAGATTAAGAGCTGAATACAATGTGTAAGATTTAAACATTTTCAATATATATTTTCTTTGAAAATACTTAACTTTGGTATATAACATTTATAATCATATATTTGGGAAATATATTTCGAAAAATCTGGAAGAATTACTGAAACAATTTTTAAGAAAATATTTTTACTGAAGCAATTTTTAAGAACTGTTTTAGAACGCTAAAACTATTCTTCACATAGCAAATGTGTATACATGTATCGTATTCTTTTTTAGGAATGGTCGTTGTATAACCTTTTTCAGGAGATATGAAAAAATTCAAAAAAATTGAAGTGTGCATAGTCTTTAGATTTCTCTAAAACAAACTGCTGATACATGTATACTAGTATTTACTCAGCATAGTCAGTATTAATTTTCATTAGTCTATGTTAGTTTAAGTACAGTGACAAACACAGTTATTTACAAAATGCGGAAATCTAACAACTATTGTATTAAATTATGCAAGCATGCAACTGACAGGGGAAACGAACTCACCATAACTGGTGCTGTACAGACAAGAAACAAAAAGACTAGAACTACCAGGTATACGGCAATGGACACGTGACTGCGCGTGCTCCCTGACAATTTAGTACGACATAAAGTTACTATGACGACACAGTTAGATATTACTATCACCAGAATGACAAGAATTCCAAAAATAGCGAAGACGAAGGCACTGGCACGATCGAGGACCGACTTCCCCAGATAATTCAAGAAACACCAAGTGCCGGGATAAAAGTTAAAATTTGAACCAAATCCGAGCAGATGCAGACTGCTTAATATAGCCGAAAACACCCAGACAGACACAAGCATAATGTTCACTCGTTTCTTTTTATTGTGAGTCTTATATGTCATTGGGAAAAGCACAGCAACAAACCTATCTACCGACATCATACAGACAATGAGAGCTGATGACGTAATGGTAAACATCAGTGTAAAGGAGCTAAAGTTACACAAAACTGGCGGGAAAACGTAGGTGAAGTTTGACGCGAAGCGCACGAGAATGGTGGGGAATATCAATAGTGAGCCTCCAGCATCAGTGGCGACCAATCCAAGCACAAGTCTCTGAAATGGAGCCCATTTATGAACAGACGAGGACGAAATTAGCACATACAATGCCAGCCCATTTCCGATAAATCCCAACGAAAATATGAAATATACTGGAATAGTGGTAGCGGCGATAGACTCTTGGAGAGTTAGCTGATCAGTCGAATTGACACTCATGTCTTACTCCAGAGGAAATAAAATAATTTGATTTTACTTTGACAGTTTGTAATGTTTTCCCTGTACAACAATATGACAAAAGCCCACACATATTTTTAATATGGTTCCTGCACTTGAAAAAAAGATGACTATTCAGCATCCTGTAAAAAGTTTAGACCCTGTCTGTACTATATACTACA
This sequence comes from Saccostrea glomerata, assembly GCA_003671525.1. Taxonomy (NCBI): domain Eukaryota; kingdom Metazoa; phylum Mollusca; class Bivalvia; order Ostreida; family Ostreidae; genus Saccostrea; species Saccostrea glomerata. The sequence continues at coordinate 106,959 of PRKT01000846.1, read as the reverse complement.
GAGTGGTGAATTATTATGATGGTATGCTACCGATGTATTGTAATATCAGGGTGACATGCTACCTTTGTTTCATATTACTTTTTTATGTTGACATGCTCTCGAGGTGTTCAAATATCGTGTGACGCATATCAAAACCATCTATCTTTTGTATTCAGTAATCTAGAAGTGTAAAACGAGTTAGATTACATGATCAGAACGTACTTGTCCCTGTTGACAAATCTGGTAACAACATTGTCTTTGTTTGTAAGAATCATGTTATACCTTAGATTTTAGAACTTGGATTTAATTCTGCAAGTGGTAATCCAACTTATACGCATAGTTCCCTTTCGAAGGAAGAAATTCTTCAAAATCATATGTCAGCTTTGAATATTTTGATATCCCGAAGAACCAAAAGGAATTCGAACTACCATATATATATATATATATATATATATATATATATATATATATATATATATATATATATATATATATATATATATATATATATATATATATATATATATATATATATATATATATATATA
>PRKT01000846.1:50751-105668 GCA_003671525.1 Saccostrea glomerata | reverse complement strand
ATATTAAAAAATAACAGAACGCCGATTAAAACTCTACCGGTTTCAATTGTATCATCAGGAGTTTTGACATATTGCTATAGATACAAACAATTCAAAGTATATTGTGACGTCATGTAACGTCAAAACTGTTGCGCTTTAGTATAGTTCATTATGACGTCATTATGTTACGACGTTAACAGTTAGACAAATAATGCGGGAAAATTGTAAATTGTCTATTATGACAGGGCGTTTAGCTTTGGTTTAAACAATGAAATAAAATGTTTACAATTTACAATTTTCCCGATATATATGATATATAATATGATAAGTATTAATTTATCTGAGAGTAGCCTGACCCGGTTTAAATATTGATCGTACTAGAGCATGCGCTTGATAAACAAATAAGGTGGTAGTGAAAGATTATTACATGTACATTAATAGGAAAGTTAGCGAAAAAAATATGATGGTTTCTCGTTTGTCTTGCTAGCGTTTTCTTCTGATGTAGAAGTTTTAAAATAAAATTTGCTTCAATGAAATACAAAACATAAATCAAAAACACTTTTCTACTGTATATACAACTAATTCCCAATGATAAATTTTAAAATTCAGCCTATCTGAGATCATTAACAGCTGCTTTTTCAATAAAAATAGAATTTGTAAATTTTACTTATACCTTTTCACTGGTAATTAGCAAAATTATTCTGTTGAAAAACTCTCTGATTAAACACACAAATACTCTAGATCTGAAGGCGAGATTAAAATGATGCTCGAGTTTCTGATTGATAATATCTACATGTATGTAGTTTTTTGAGACCAGGTCTTCCATCAATTCATCGGAATTCCTAAGGAAAGAAATCGACCTCCTTTATTTGCAGACAAATTTTTGTATTTCATTGAGTCAAGATTTTTTTTATCAAAATATATTACGAAAAAAGAAGAAAAAGACTTGCTGTCACTTTCAACTCGACATAAAGATACCGGTATATCGACGACACATTGTTAATCAACAATGGTTATTTCCATTCTAATGGATATACGATATATCTCAGTGAGCTTGAAATAGAAGATAGAAGAGTGTGATACATCAGCTTTATATTCGGTTATTTAGAGAAAGGCGTTGATGGTTATCTTACATCAAAGTTTTATCATATACTAGTATGTGATATCTTCAACTTTTCAATCGTCAATTTGTGTTTCTTATACAGCAATATACCTTTGTCACCTACATACGGGGTTTATATCTCTCACTGTCTGATTGACAGATACATTGATGAAACAAGAAGATCAACTTTCTCGTTTAAACAACAGGCCTTTAGATCTTTTGCAAAAAAAAAAAATGATGTATTAAAAATATCTTTTTATACAGACAATGCTTTAACCCGATCCAAAGGCCCGTGGTTGAAACTCATCATTTCGTAGGTTCTATGGTCGGTACATTGACCCTGTTGAGAATCTGATTCATCATTAAGTCAAATGCTGACTGACTTTTTCAAAGTTATTGTTTTTTGTTATTTTCTAATCATGACCAGGATTGTGCGGGTGTGACCAGTCGACAGGGGATGCTCACTCCTCAGTAGCACCTGATCCCAGCTTTGATGTTTTGGAGGTCCGTATTTGTTCTGCTCTTATTTTGTATGAATTATTTAATGGACGTTTGGGCTTGAATACTTTTTGTTATATCCATATCTTTCATGAGGAACTCAAGTATCCTCAATATCAATATAGATGTATTTAATCAGAGTGATTTTTTGATTGATGACGAATCATGATTTCATTTTATTGTGAAGAAAAGTCGAATGTTTTCATGTAATACATAACAAAAAATTGGCAATTTTAAATACTTCATACTTGATATATAAACGAAATATCTGCTGTATTTTGGGTCATTTTTAAAAATTGTTTGGTTTCCCTCTCCCGAACGACTGACTAAAACGGCTCGACTCAAATCTTACTTGATACACTCCAGGACACGATATATTTCCCCCTTGTTTTCTCTCTGTCCAGTCAATTTAAATGTTTTGGAAAAAAAAAAGATTTTCCCACCTATCTATCGACCAAATAATTTTTACCCTTAGCCAAAAAAAAAAAAAAAGATCTGTGTTGATGAAATATCTGTTGCATCATGTATTCAATACTAAGAAGGGAAGTTATGGCTATTTCATAATTCCCACTTGAGATATTTTTAAAAATGAAAATGAATCATTGGAAAATTTTTGAAGTACTAGCGATTTATTTCATTCACTTGATTTTTAAGTACGGTGTAATTTGTAATCTGAAGAAAAGAAAAAAAGGTGTACTAATTAGTTCACACCTAAGTATCTGGAACATTAGTTTCTAAAATTATACGTAAAGTGCACATTTAAATTTTTACAAAAAAAGTCAAAATGGATAAAGATATTTATAATTTAAAACAGAATAAATCAATTGAAAAAGCACATGTGTACAATATTTCTTTCCTGTTCGAGTTTTCCTGTTTTGCGTTTTTTCATTAAAGAATGACATGTAAAATATGGCATATCTGAGCTAAAAAAAACGAGATTAAGTTCTACATGATCATTTTTATTTACGTTCGATCTTAAGTTTTTGAACTTAAATATTCCCACTATCTATAGTTAAATTGGTTGATATTAAAATGCAGGGTCGGTAAATAAATCGGTTATTGTTTTAAATTCCTATGAAACGAGTTTGATTTTAAATTGTGTAATTTACAGACAAGTCCTATCTTTATAAAAAGTAGCACAGCAAATAGAAAGACCTCACTTTAGTATTTTATGATACCGTGCCTACACTGGATTTCAAAGCTTCAATACTACCGCTATAAAGATAAGCTTATTTTAAAGGACCCCCCCAAATAATCCATTCTCCAAAAATTATAATAATTAAGAACCGCTGGCAATCAATAATGGAGTCTCCGAAACTCAAAAGAAAATTACAATCATTTAATATTACACGTGTATATCATGCCAATAATGTTTTACAAACTATTCTATTTACCAAACATTTTTTTCTTCGGAGGTACCGCCGAAACATGGCTAAAAACAATATTCAATCAATCAATCTTCAGGAATGAAGAATTGATAACAAATGTACTTTAAAAGCAGTCAATTATATATGCAAAATCGACAGTATTTTAATACACATAAATTTATTTCTATTCATTAGTCAGATATAAAACACACTGTAAATCAAAGTCGAGGATTTTTGAAATCACCGACAGCTGATTTTTCAATGAAAATGGAACTCGTAAATTTACTTACCTGGTCATTGGTCATTTGCAAAATTATTTTGTTAAAACACACTCTGCTTGCACACACAAGTACTCTGACGTTGTTATCAAAGAGTTGCTGGAGTTTCTGACAATATCTATGTGGTTTTTGGAGACCAGGTCTTTTAACAATCTATTGGAATTCCCATGGTTACCAATGGCACTCCGTTGTTAGCAGCCCTATTTTTATATTCATATGAAGCAGAATTTGTGCAAAATCTTATGCATGAAAAGAAGAAAACACTTGCTGTGGTATTCTACTCGACATTTACAATATCGACGACGCATTGTCAATTAACAATGACAATTTCCTTTCCTAAGTCGATACGATATATCCTGGTGAGCTTGAGATAAAAGATACCACAGAGTCTGACACATATGTTTCATACTTGGATATTTTACTTGAAAAAGACGTTAATGGTAATCTAACGATCAAGCTATATGATAAACATGATGACTTTAACTTTTCTATCGTCAACTTCCCTTACTTGCAGCAATATACCGTCATCACCTGCATATGGAATATATTAATTTCAGTTGATTTGATACGCAAGAGCATGCAATTTTCTAAAACGAGGTAAATTATTGACAAGCAAGTTGATGAAAGAAGAATATCAACTGTCACGTTTAAAGTAATCATTTCGTAAATTCTATGGTCGATGCAACGACCTTGTCAACAAATACAATTTATCACTGAGACAAATACACTGAATTGACGACGGATTTTCCCGTTATATCCCGATTATGACAAGGAGAACACGGCGGGTGTGACTGGTCAGCAGGGGATATTCACTCCTCCATGGCACCTGATCCCGTCTCTGATGTTTTGGAGGTCCGTGTTTGCTCTGTTCCTATTTTGTATATTTATGGACTTTGATATTGAATACTGTTCGTTATCTCCATATCCTTCTTTCAGACTCTTATATCTTATTACTATAAGTATAAGTAACTTAAAAGTAACACACACTTTTGAAGTTAAAAAATCCATAAAAAACTATACCAATAGACCTCTAAAAGAATCAGAGGTAGGTTCAGGTGCTATGAATGAGTAAGTTTCCCTATTCAACCGCTCACACCTGATCGGGGAGCGGACAATTCTCTAGACGCTAAATTAGTTAATAATGGCATATCATGTCAAAAGGCGATGACTTTAATATTTCATAAGGTATAATTGTTTAAAAAATTAAACATTAAAATGTCATACGCTCTGATATTTTTGATTTTAAATAAATTTTGTGATTTGATTTAAAATGTTCTAGACGATCGGGTCTAAATGCTTTGGTCGAAAACGTAAGAGGGCTCATCAAGCCTCGCCCTCTGTCACGTTTTCTTACCCTCGCCCAAATATCGCTTATATTTCAAGACAGTAACCATGTATTCTATATATGTCTATGTTTGAAAGAATTTTTGTTTAGTTTTGAAAATTGAAAGATAAAAAACAGACGTATAATTTTGAAGAATTCTAAGAAAGGGAGATGTTGGTATAAGTTAGATTACCAATTGCAGAATTATATCGTAGTTACACTAAAATGACAATGTTGTCACGTTTGATCGACACAATAAATTCGAATGCTAGTATCATATGTATGAAAAACAATGAACTTATGCAGAGGACATTTTCGGGTTGATTGGCTTTGATCATGATCAATTTCGTAGTTTATTGTCTTCTTTCATTTGAATGTATTTCACTGCGTGTCGTTTACTATATAATTGACTTAAATAATTATGAATATGACAATTAACTCTGCTAATCAATCTTTTTTGTATCATGACATCTTTTAGATAGATGTTCCAAGAAAATCATTTGATCTTCTGACTATTCAATCTGCACTCCAGGAATTGGTTTTTAGATGTGTTTTGATTTTTTTCTTCTGAGAACTAGAAAGAGGAAAAGACTTTATAAACGACTTCACAAACAGTATATTTTGGTTAAAATGTATAAAATTGGAATAGGAGGAAGTGTCAGCAATTTTACAAAATAGCTCTGTAGACAAGGGTCTGCATTCTAGAAACGTGTGGATCTTAGCATTATCACAAGGTCAATGTGTTAAATAATAACACAAATATTGAACGAGAGAACAAAAAGGTAGTTGTTCTTCAAGTCTCATAGAGACACAGAACTCCAAATAAAGCAAACAGATCAATAGTAAGATAATAACAGAGAAATTCCTTAACGGGAGAATGGTTAGACGTAAACGTAGAGAAACAGAATAGCTCTCAATACTTGTAAAATAATCCGGAAGTCTTCACTGATATGCAAATGACAAACCAGGTTTTCCTGTTTTGATAAGAGAAAACCACGAGTCAAAACAAGACTTGTCTGTTTAATTGAATCATCAATCACTGTTTGATATGTCTCCTTCAAAAGTAAATACATGTATTTAAGATCTTCAGCTTAGAAAGATGTGACGTTAGCCCATCCGTAAACATATTTTATTTGGGAAATTAAAAAAAATCAGTAAATCCCTTAATAAAGCCAGTGTCCTCTCGCACATTCAAATAAATTTGTATCTTATAATGATCAATATTATACAAATCAATCATTCAAATAATTCAGAATGACTATTCGCTTATTTATTTATTTACAGTTTAATGTGAGCATCACCAGTTTATACAACTTGCACACAATCAAATTAAGAACGGTATCTAACTATTCTATAGCAAAACAAGAGGTACTGTGAGTTCGTAAATGATACACCCGCTTCCCATATGAATATAATAACAGTGTCCATGTTTTGCTGTTGTGTAACAGACAGACGGACGGACGGACATTCAGATTGTATATACCCTTACGCTTTTCAAGCGGGGGGGGGGGGATAAAAAGAAGATAACGAACAGTTATCAACATCAAAAGGTCCATTAAAATACTACAAATCGAGGGATAGATAAAAAACAAACTTATAAAAACATCATGGATAGGATCAGGTGCCATGGACGTATACTCATATCCCTGGCAACTGGTTGCACTGCTAAGTACATGGTTTCCTTGTCATTCATGATCCGGTGTAAAGACGAATAATGACCCCCATCGAATAATGACCGGGGGTCATTTTTCGACAGCGAAAAATGACCCCCGGTCATTATTCGACGTAGAAAAATGACTCTTTTGCCCGTAGAAAAAGTGTCACCACCCTAAAAATTTGCAGAACCCACGTGAAGAAAAATGACCCCCGTAGAAAAATGACTCCCTGTGGATTAAAGCTGAAATTTTTAGGGGGCAAAAAAAAAATTAGTTAAAGAAGCATACTGGCCAACATGCTTACCTGAGCTTATTTGGAATAAATTGATATGTTTATCTCATAACATACAATTATAGCTATATTTTAAGGTCAGTGCGATGATTCAGAATCTAAAGGAGTAAAGATTTATCGAGCCTTAAAGTTTAGGTAAACATTGTTTTTTTCGATGGTGGAAATCATCGAATTGACAGAAAAAATCAGCAGTATCATATATTATTCTATCCTCCGCTTGAAAAGCGGGAGGGTATATAGTGATGGGGATGTCTGTCCGTCCGTCTGTAACGCTTTGGGGTATCCATCTTTTATCCGCAACTCCTCTTATATATAAAAGATGTGTTTGTGAAACAGCTATGCCCATGTATGGCAACGTAACGAAGATTAAATTTTTCTTAAATGCAATTTAAATATAATGGTACCCAAAGTAGGGTCTTCTCACAAGAAATAAAATTGCAAAATAGGAAAGCCCTAGCACCACTTGTTCAAAATTAATGGTTAAGGATAAGTGTTTGAAATGTAGGTCAAACAAAAAGGTCAAAGGGTCAAAGTTGATGGTTTCTTAAGAAAGGTTTAATGTAACAAGGATTACATTTGTGAAGTATGAGAGTACTAGTATCTACCGTTTAAAAGTTATAGCCAAAATAAATTAAAAACTCCAAGGTAAAGGTCAAAAGGTCAAATTTGATGGTACCCAAAGTAAGGTCTTGTCACAAGGAATATACACATATTGAATTTGAAAGGCATAGCTACAATAAATGAAAAGTTATGGTCAAGGTTAAAGTTTTTGCGGAGAAACAGAGCGCCAGACAGACAGACAGACATACAGACGGACACGATAAAACTATATACCCCCGAGTCTTCGATTACAGGGGCATGAAAAGAAATGGTCTTCAATTAACTTTTCATATTATGATACAGTATAAAGAAGACGTTTCAAAAATGAAAATGTTTGTTATGATTTTCATATTCTCTGAAAAATATACTCAGAACTTGTTAAAAGGATGGAGTAAAACAAGAATTAAGAAATGTAATGAATACTGTGTGCTAAATCAAAAGGCTATGTCTACGTGTAGAGTTTTTGCATTGTGTATTTTACACTAGCCCATAGCTTTACAGAGCATATTTTTAGGTGTTATACCCACCCAACCCCCTTACTTTTTAGCGACAAAAAAAACTACCCCATCTTTATTTTTCTATAAGTAGGGACTAAAAATAAGCTTAAAATAATCTACTATTCTACTAATTTTCAACTGTTACTTTGCCACTGTGACAATACTTTCAAGTATACCCCAACCAACATTTAAAGTATGCTTTAATTATGGCGAAGTAAATTATGATATGATAGAACTTGTGTGAAGGCTTAAATCATTTCAATACCGGTATTTTATCTAAAGCCTCTTTCAGTATTATTGAAAGGTATAGAGTTTTATTGTTATTTTTGCTTTTCATTTATTTTTTTTGCTTTGATTTAACGTATTTTTTGGGGGGGTTGGTTGGTAAAAATCTCCTCCTCTTTCATTGTCAAACAGGATTTGCCAAACTTATACAAGCTAAACGTTGAAATGAAGGAAAAATTAATTTTTCTATTAAAGAGTATTGGAACCTGATTGTTGCATGGTTTGATTTCTAAAAACAAGTGGAATATCATTCTTTAAGCAAACACTATAAGGAGGAATATTAAAAAGAAATTTTATTTACTTGACTATTAGAGAATCTCTTTTCACTTTAAAGGGGGTCATTTTTCAATGGGTTCAATTTAATTAAATTTAACATATAAAATAATGACCCCTAGGACATTTTTTCTACAAAAAATGATTTTTTTTCTACGGGTGAGGGGTCATTATTCGATGGGGGTCATTATTCGTCTTTACACCGGCAAACAAACAAAAAAAAAAAACAAACAAAAAACAAAAAAAAAAAACCCCAAAAAACAAAAACGTAGAAATTTAAGTGACAAAGCGTCAGTTATTTTTCAACTTAAAGATAGATTTTGTTTCCTAACAAAGTCTTTATACTGGTATTTAAATATGGTGTAAGAATGTCGCACAGATCATACATATATACAACTAAATTACACAATATCCAGATAAATTTGGATTAATTTTTATTCCTCAATAGACGTACATGAAAAGAGAATGTGAACGACGTATTTTACTAATGCTAAATATATTTATATCTATTCACAATAAAAAAAATATCATACATGTATTTTCAATATTGGACATTCTGTTTAATGCTGTAAAATCAAATATATTCGTGGGGTCAATTTTTTTGGGCAGGGGGGATTCTTAGTTGGTGAGGATTTGATTTTGTAGATGATTACTTGTTTAGCAGTTTTGCATGTAAAATTTAACATTTCGTGGTGGAATGAATTTGTGGGTCTCTCCACGCCTCGAAAGTGAAGCAAATGAAACGCCACAAAAATTTGAGATTTCACAGTTCATTCTGATAAGCTAACAATAAGTATTAAAGAGATTTACACAGTACTTTTTTTTTACTTAAATTTAGGTAAGAAAACTACTTTTAAAATCAGGTATCATAAGACGGTGACGTAAGTTCGAATTCTGATATGCTAGTACCAGTATATTTAGTACAAGTAAATGTCTTTTCACACTGTATTGTTTCTCCATGGTCCCAAAGCGTCACTGCTACCCACTGAAACCGTAGAACCGGTCTCTGTTACTTTGGTCTGGCAGATCCGCCGGTCTCTCTCACCGCGCCGCTCTCTCTCGGAATGTCTTCCTACACTGTTGTCATGGAGAGATTCATTGATGATGTTAAGTCTACGTCCCAATCCACGCTTCAGTTTCCTCAGCCCTAGCAGTGTCTCCTTCCGCAGTAAAATGTAGATCCAAGGATCGATGATTGAATTCGTCACGGCGAACCTCAGGACAAGAAGTTCTAGTTTACCATCGCCTCCCTTTTCTGATGCCTCCATCAAGGATGAAGCATGTGCGAAAATCACAACCTACCAAAAACGCATTATGTTATACATTAACTGTTATTTTTCTGACTTCAAGTCATAATTTTCCATTTTATCTCTATACTCCTATTTAAAAAACAAAACGTTTGTTTTAATGTTGAGTAACCAATCAAAAGCTGTTTTCCCCATGGGGACGTAGTGTCTGTGTTTTATCTTAAAAATTTCATCTTCTGTATTTTTGCTCTAAGAGAGTTAATCGCCTCAATTTTTTGCAATGTTTTATAAAAACTTAAAGCAAAACAAAATCATTATAAAATATGCCTGAAAATAAATTATGATATTGTTCAACGATGTTTTGAAGGAAATCGATAAAAACTCAAAATTTTTACTGTACGTAGTTTTTCTTTTTTCTTTTTCACGGAGCAAACATTTCGCGAATGCCAGAATATTTTCAGAGCAATTTAGAGCTTCACTGGTTCACGGACTTAAAATAACAGAGCATACGTAACATTAGGTGAACCAAGTATATGGATGAAAATTACCAAATATACATACTACCATTGGGAACCAGATTGTGTTTCCATCATGAAAAAGAGCCTACCGGTTGGTGAAAATGACAAAATATACCTATCATAAGTGGAGTCCAGCAAGTGATAAAAACTATAACATATACTTACCATTTGTTGGGATATCAGGTTTTGAAAATAACAGAATTTACCTACCATCAGTGGGGCCCAGCAAGTGGTGAATATAACAACGATGACCATTAAGAACAGGATGATGTACACATCACTTCTAACACGTCGTCTTGACGACAAGTTATTCTCCAGTCGAATGTTTCTACACACAGTCACAATCACAGAAATGTTTAACGAGATCGTGCAAACCAGAACGAGCAATCCAAAGATGGAATAAATGAAAGAATTGATGCGGTCTTTGGTTGTTCCTCCCACAAAGTTGAGGAAGCACCATGACTTTGGGTAGTAATTGTATGATGAGCCCAGACCCATGAGATGTAAGGTGGATAGAATTAGTCCAATAATCCAGATCAATGCTAGAATGTAGTTTGTTCTGCGACCTTTGTTCCCAGAGTTGTAAAGAAAAGGATGAAGAATCGCAAAGAAACGATCAAAGGACATTGCACAAATAATCATTGCCGATGATATCAACGTAAATGTATAAATAAACGAACTGTAATTACAGAGCTCATCGGGAAAGTCATACGTAAAGTTAGAAGCATATCGAATCATTACTGTAGGATAAACCAGAAGAATCCCACCTCCATCAGTTATGGCCAATCCAAAAACAAGTCTGTAAAATGGCCGCCATTGATGGTTTTTGGAAGACACAATGAGCACAACAAGTGCGATTGCATTTCCAATGACCCCGAAAGCAAACTGCAGAGCCGGTGGTACAACTGATTCATAAACATATGTAGAATTCGATGTGGTCATCTTCAACAATGACACGGAGAAACACTCATAAACAATTCTTCAGTTGCAGTTATTAATAGCCATCTCTGCTGAGAGATCAACCTGTCCCCTCCTTTTTGTAAGAAGCACGTGTTTTCGTAAAAAGGTTTATTTGCTCTGATTTCGTTGGTATAAATAGGTCAGCTATCTGGATAGAAAGTTTAATAGACTTAAACTTTTCAGAGGAAAATGTTATCGCTCAGATATTAAAAATGGTTGTTATTTACGTCTGTCCGAATCTAGTGGTTGTTGTTAATTCCTGTCCGTATCTCAGTCGTACGTCTACGTTGTTCTAAAGAAGATGCCGAACAGATTAGGTCAAAAGTTTAAATACCATTTAAAAAAGTGGAGGGCCAACCAATGTCCTCTTCTCTATCGTTATCCTTAATAACAGTAAAAGTAATATTTAAAAACAGAAACATCCCTGTGAGGAAAAAAAATCACCCAAAGAAAGAAATTACACCGCTGTCTTGATAAACAAACAAGTATTTCATTCGAGGGCTAGACATTGAATTTGAGATAAACATGATTTTACCTTGATTTAAAGTATTCTTATCAAAATAATTTGTCCTAAATTCCACTGATGTGCATTTATGACAATGCTGAATGACTTCTGGTGATCATAAAATAACATAAAGGTGTTTGAGAGAGATGCAATAAATATGCATATCAAATAAACATTTAAGATACAAAATTAGTTGTAAAGTTACTTATTAAGACATAAAGAGCTACAATGATAAAAAAGCGGACAGAGGATTTGTTTTTGTTTAACGTCCTTGTCCAGAGTTTTAACACTCATATTTAGACGCCACAACCTGTCAGAGAAACCTGAAAATTTAGAACTAAACACAGCACTCGGACTGATTTGTAGGTATGGACGTTTTGCGTGCCAGTACCTATTGCTACCTCGAGTTAAATGTTCTCATTCAAAAGACCGGTTCCCGTGGGGATCAGGGTTAGAATAGGTCCTCAGTACCCCCTTGCTTGTCGTAAAAGGCGACTAAATGGGGCGGTCCTTCGGATGAGACCGTATAAACCGAGGCCCCGTGTCACAGCAGGTGTGGCACGATAAAGAACCCTCCCTGCTCAATGGCCCTGAGTGCCGAGCATAGGCCCAAATTTGCAGCCCTTCACCGGCAATGGTGACGTCTCCATATCAGTGAAATATTCTGGAGAGGGACGTTAAACAGTATACAATCAATCAATCAATCAATCAAAAGACCGGTCTTAACCTCTGGTGTAGGTTTCGAATTTAAAGATCAATTTGAGACTCTAGAGTATGCGCACTAACGTTTGCGCCACCGGGTAACAAGGATACGATGGTCAATAGATTTGATAGTTGGATATTTCTATCATTTCAATGAGCAGCGGATTTTCTTTGGTGATAAAACTTAATCATTTGTTTTTATTTTTTATTTGTAACCAAAATTGAAAATTATGTTTTTAGAAAAATTAAATGATTAACATCAGGTAAAAAAACGTGTTTATCCTTCGTAACATTTAAATCTAAAACTTTTCATATATAAGATTATACTTTCTAATTTGTTTGCGATAACAAAACGAAGTTAATGATGCTGAAAAAATCTCAGTGTACCTACAGGTTTTCTTTTACAATTGCTTTTCAAACAATATTTAAATAAAATCAAATGCACATGGTGATTAGAAAAATTGCGTTGTTTTCTTTATTTGACATGTTTGAAGTGATATAAAAGCAGATGAGGCAGATGGACTTTAATTTTCAAAGCCCTGTATAAAATATGATTGTTTGGAGGTCTGTATTGGCTCTGCGCCTATTTTATAATGTTTTGTAGACTTTTGATTTTGAATACTGTTGGTTATCTCCATATGTTTCAGATCTTCTCATAGCCTTTGACGAAGAGAAAGTAGCATAAGATTTAATTTTATGCATTAGTGCGATTTGACGTACAAACTTTCTTTCCTTTATACACTACTCTGTCATACCTGAACATATAAATACGAGTGATTCAACTTGAAATTGATATTCGCCTTATAATTAAGCATTGAATTATCATTTTTTGAAAGATGCAGTCTCATAACTGCAATGGTGTGTGCAAACAAATTGAGTAACGCGCGTTAGCGCTTTATGAAAATTTGTTTGCACACACCATTGTAGTTATGAGACTGCATCGATCTTTCAAAAAAAGGATAATTCAATGCTAATATTTACATGTTTAGCCTCTGTATTTTCCGGAATTTTGATTTGTCTAATTGTATCAATGCGTCCTTGATTGTGCAGCTATTTAACTTGCGGTAATCAATGCAAAAGCGGAATGTACCGTCCTTCTTTTTCGCTAGCACAATAGGCTCTGACCATGGGATATCATTGCCTTATCCTTCATGTAAGTTGCAATTGATAGAACAGCCTTTTAATAGCTTAATCCGGAAACAAAAATTGTGCACAAAAAACAGATAACAATAATCAAAGTTTTATTTATTTTTTAATCTACTATGAAAAACTATATTTTTTCAACAAAGAAATACAAATGAATAGTATAACAGACATACATTTTTCGCTTTGTTAAATAGTAACGACGTAGTCCCAGTATTCACACGCCAGACAGATTTTGGTGATTAGGTCTTGTGTGTTATGTGTAATTATCACTTGTTATTTTATGATGCTTTTTATTAGGGTCAAACAAAGTAAATGTAAATATTTATAAATGCGCATAACCTTTTTGACTCTGAGAACGTTAACAATAAATCAATTCAATTATCTAATTTGAAAATAAAAGATAAAAAAGAGTGATCAATGTAAGAATTTCTATTTACAATACAAATCTCTGTAAAGGGTATAAACACGAGCCACCAGAAATTTCAGAGTTGGGATCAGTTTTGCAAGAGGAAGAAACATCCCCTGTTGACCGGTCACGACCGGCGTAAGGTCTACTCGTATTATTCAGGTAGGCAAAAAGATTCTAAATTAATTTAAAAAAAGTCTTACAAGTGGTTTCCAGCATATCATCCAAATGACTCAGTAAAAGGTTATATTCACTAAAAAGGTCATTAAATAAACTTTGCCGTATTATTATTTGAGTAACTTTGTGTACAGACAAAAATATAATGATATGTAAATTACCTAGTTCCATAAATGATTTTTTATTGAAGAAGCAATTTTTTTTTTATAATAAAAAGAAGCCCATATCGAAAATCTGAATTTCAAATTTAAATTAAAAAGAATTACAAAAAAAACTTATAAAAATTGTCAGATTTATTTAATAATAAGAGATACAGCTACAGTAAAACATCATACATCTTTCCATTAAATGCTGTGGTTTAATCCCGAACCAAGCAAATCTGATTTGGAGAGGATGAATGTTATGCTGCCAAAGAGAATGGTTGAGATAGATACCCTTTGTAATTGTCAATATTTTAGCTTCCTACAAAGAATTTGGCTTTACACTAGATTCTTTATTAATAAATTAAAAACAAACGCCTAACAATTGGTTTCAAACATAATGACTCCAAAATAGGTCATATTTGGTAACATGGTCATTAAATAAACTTTTCAGTACTTTTATTTGGGTAACTCTTTGTGGAAATAAAGATATTATGAAATTTAAATTTCCTAGTTCCATTTTATTTGAAGAAGCAATTGTCTTTTATCTTCGAATCGATAAGAATTATCAAATTTACATTGAAAAAAATATGACATTAAACTAATAACTAATATCATATAATAAATTTGTAATCGTTCAATCTTAAAAAGTCCCATTATACTTGAAGTTCTTTTCCAGCTAGTGCTTTGTTTTATCTTGAACTTAACAAATCTAATTTGCAGCGGATGAATTGTATCTTGTTAAAGAGAATGATTGAGACAGGTACCCTTCGTAATTGTAAATACTTTGGATTCCTCCAAAAAATTTGGCTTTACACTAGATTCTTCTGTTCTCCTGCTCCCTGTATTTGTCCTTGACCCACTTTGCGTTACTTTTGCCGGATACGGACATCGTCCTCTCCAAGAATTTCTACTAATATTGCTATCATGGAGAGAATCGTTGACAATCTTTAATCTGTTCAGCATGGCTCGTTTAAGTTGTCTTAGCCCAACAAGAGTCTCTTTTCTTAGTAGAATATAAATCCAAGGATCTATAATAGAATTGGTCACTGCGAATCTTAAAGCAAGAAGTTCTAACTGGCGACCTTCTTTATCTGATGTTTCCATTAAAGATGCAGCATGTGCAAAAATAACAATCTGTAATACAAACATGGAATGAGAGAATAATGTACATAACAATGAAAGCTAATTAGAAGGAAGTAAAAGGAAAGGGTTTTTTCCAAAACACTTCATGAGACGTATCAAAAGAGGAAAAAAAAAATAATAAAAAAAAGATTACAAAATATTTTTTATTTAAAATTAATTTTTCAAGGAAAAATCCAATTTGCCTACCATAAGTGGGGCCCAGCACGTGGTGAATATAACGACGATGACCAGTAAAAAGAAAACAATGTAGACATCATTCTTCAGGCTTCGTCCTGTTGATGTCTTATGGCCCTGTCTCATTTTTCTACACACATTAAAGATCACAGATATATTTAGGAAAAGGGTACAGATCAAGATAAGCAATCCAAAGATGGAATATATATAAGAATTTATACGGTCTTCAGTGGTCCCTCCCACGAAGTTGAGGAAGCACCATGATTTGGGGTAGTAATTGTAGCTGGAACCTAAACCCATTAGGTGGAGGGTAGACATGAGAAGTCCAATTAACCAAATGGAAAGAAGAAAGCAGTTTGTTCGACGACCTTTGTTCCCAGAGTTGTACAGAAAGGGGTAAACAATAGCAAAAAATCGGTCAAAGGACATTGCACATATGATCATTGCAGATGATATCAACGTAAATGTGTATACAAAGGAACTGTAATCACAAAGCTCTTTGGGAAACTGAAATGTGAAGTTTGAAGCATATCGAATCATTACTGTAGGATAAACCAGAAGAACTCCACCACCATCAGTTATGGCCAATCCAAAAACAAGTCGGTAAAATGGTCGCCATTGATGGTTTTTAGAAGATAAAACCAGTACAAGAAGTGCGATTACATTTCCGATGACGCCAAAAGCAAACTGTAGAGCAGGTGGGACAGCAGATTCCCAAATATCCGTAGAGGAGTTACTTGATTTGGACATTTTCATATTCATGAATCCAACACACTAGTTAAAAATTAATTTAAAAAAGTAAATTTTCCATGCTCCAAGACAGAAAATAAGAGAGGCGGAACTTGAATTAGGCAATACTGATAAGACTGCTCTTCACTACCTCTTAATCGCATTTTCATACCTTTGGACAGCACTAATCTTAAACAATCATTTTCCATGTTAAATAACAAATCACAAGAATGTCACAGAGTCTGACAATCTGTTTTATACTTGGATATTTTACTTGAAAAAGAAATTAATGGTAATCTAACAACTAAGCTATATGATTAACGTGATAACTTTTTAACTTTTCTATCGTCAACTTCCCTTACTTATGCAGCAATATACCTTTATCACCTGCATACGGAGTGTATTTATCTCAGTTGATTTGATACGTAAGAGCATGTTCCACGTATGAACAATTTCTAACAGGAGGTAAATAATTGACAAGCAAGTTGATGAATCAAGAATATCAACAGTCTCGGTTAAAGTCATCATTCTGTAAGTTCTATGCTCGATACAATGACCTTGTCAGAACATACAATTTAACATTGAGTCAAATGCTGACTGACCTTTTTCATTCTAATTGTTAAGCCGATATATTTATACACTGAATTGATGACGAATTTTCCCGTTATTTCACGATCATGACAAGGAGCACACGGCGGGTGTGACCGGTTAGCAGGGGATGCTCACTCCTCCATGGCATCTTCTATTAATATGTGAGCTTCACCTTTTTAAACTCTGTGAAATGAAATATATGGAAGTAATGATCATAAAAGTCCATTTTATAATACAAAGAAGGAGTGAATCAAACACATTAGAGGTGGGAATCAGTTTGATTGAGTAGTGAGAATTCCTGACGACCGGTAGGAATATAATACTATTTTGTTTAACCTTTCAAACCAATTGTAATAAAAATAAAAAAAAAAATGTTATTTTCACCTCTAACCTCTTGCTCTGAAATATTCCCCCTTCTCTCTCTTTTATTTATCATGAATCACTTTTTTCTTTCGAGAGAGAGAGAGAGAGAGTAACTGTAAACAGAACTCAGATTTGACAATTTCTTATAAGTGATGAAAAGATGGATTATCATTTCTTCATTTATAAGAATGTTTGCCATTCAGTTTGACCCATAATAGAGAATTAATGGAGAATTTCATTATTTTTGCTGTGTATTGGTCTGATATAGAAATTTTAATATTCAGTATTCAAAGACCTTTAGTTAGTTATGTACAGCCAAAAAGGTTAAGAAGAAAATCTTTAAAATCCCAAAGGCATGGCATAATTAAAATTTTCCTCTCACGTTTATTTATATTTATATTTGTTTTTCAGAGATTTGCTGTTTTTAACAGAATGTCCTATTATAAAATATATACGGCAATTTGTAAGGGTTGTGTAGTACGTACAATGTACATCTGTTTTATTTATGTTGCTTACGTTTTAAGGTGAGAAAAGTGTCTATAATTTTGTCTTTTGTCTACCCTATTGATCGATTGTTAAACTCGGTCTTTTACATTAACAGACACATATATTTCTTATCTGAAAAGTGTTTTCCAATTTCAAGCATGATGGTAATTTGTACCTGAGATAAGCGAACAACATTTAACTACCTGTTTTGAAGTACTTTTTGTCAGGTGATAGGTCACTGAGTATTGCTGAAAATGAGTATCTATTTTCTATGGTACATTCTTATATTCAGCATTCTGGTAGATTTAACTGATTGTAAACTTTTTTTAAAAACTATTTGTAAAAACAATAATGTAGCAGTCTATATATGTTCACAATGAGAGTTTATTTAATTTACTTGTTATTTATTTTGTACAAACTGTTGAAAACTTTTAATTCATCCTGTTATAATATCTCATGTAGGGAGAGGGCGATTTAAGTTTTTAGAACTTGTGCCCAATCCCATTGTATATATTTTGTGCAATAAAATATGTCAAATCAAGTCACTGAATTGTTGAACTGTTACATAATGTTACCTTTACCTAAAGTTTTTTTTATCAAAATAAATTGTCATAAATTGCTTTGTTGCTGCATTTAAAAGAGTCATTTCTTTCACATGTCTTTGAAAAATGTGTTTAAAAAAGCTAGTTCCTTTTGCACATAGTGTAGTAATTTCTCACAGATTCTTTTAAGATTTTCATTTATCAAAACAAGAGAAATGGACCCCGTTCCAGCCGAAAATTACAATAACATTCACCTAGTTTTATTCTAAGATTTTTCTAAGACTTTTGTACATTGTCCACAATACTCGAATTATACACATTTAGATTTTTCCATTAATATTTGGACTCGATGTATACCAGCGAACTTAGAATATAAGAAACCACATAGGTAACATAACAATAAAAATTTATGATAAAGGTGTTGACCTTTTATTTTAATAATTATCTTTCCTTTCTAGTGAATCAATATACTCTTTACATCTGTATGTGGAATTTATGTCTCATCGGTGATTAGATATGCAAGAGCATGTTTTATGTAAGAACAATTTCTAAAACGGCTATTTTTAGAATAATTAGTTATTAAGACTAGGAGATAAACGCAATGTGTTGTCCATACAATGATCTTTCAATCAAATACAACGTGTAGTTGAGTCAGATGCTGACTGACGTTTTCCTAATTTATTGTTAGCTATAGACCCTTACTTACACACTTAATTTATTTTGTTTTACACGGCGGATTTGACTGGTTGGCAGGGGTACTCAATCTCACATGTCACCAGATCCCACCTCCCACAGGTCCATGAATGTTTCTATCCTGGTTTGTATTGCTTGAATTTAACTTGCTTTTTCTTTATTGCCATATTTAATTTATCATGACTGAATTTTATGTGAAGAATATTTGGAGTTATATCAGTTTGTTTTATTGAACCTAGATTGTCGTTTTTTTTTTCAAGATTTACTTTAAAGAAGCAGATGCTCAAATTGCATAAAATATCATGGACAAAGAAGCTCCTTGATGCATTACACTGTAACTGATTCTTAGTATCAAAATGATAGTAGAGCATAGGAATTACTACAATAATTACTTTATTTTTCGCAAGTACTTAATATCGCGAATGGGCTCTTCAGCGTCAAATCGCGAGAATAATTATTCGCGAATAAACGGTTGGTCAAGAGATTTTACAGATTTCGGCACCATTTAAATAAAGGCGAGTAATTTTATTTCACGTGTGGAAAGACAGCGTTGGGTCTTATTTTATCGGTCACCATGGGAGTGTTACTCCTCCTTGACTCCCGATCTAACCGCTGGAATTTGTAGAGGGCCATGTTTATGCCGTGATTATATAGAGATTTGAATTGCTTTTAGATTTTTGAGAACTATCATTCAATGCTATCTTCATGCCAGTTACTTATAAACCGTTCATTCAAACGTCCAAATAGTCGCCCCTTCCACTCAGCCGACTGCTTTCTTCTTTAATAGCTGCGGCTATCTGTGTCTCAAACAAACTTCTATGGGAATCTCTTTTGATATAAGATAAATGTAAGGGTTATACAAGGAGGGAATAAACGGAGTTTTTCATAAACGTTATACAAAATCCCAGATATACTGGCAGTAATAATCTAAAAATAAGAGACACTTAAAAGGAATTAAAAACTTAAAGAAAAGCTTTGCCGTATTGGTTGTAGAATAAAATAAAGGTGCAGCACCTCGTTCTTTGATGCACAAATGTCTATACGTCTAACATTTAGGTAAGTAACATGATCGTGAATAAAAGATAACAGCACCGCCATTATAGCATGTATAATTAATTAATAGTTCAAACAAAAAGATTTTGCTTTATTCAAAAGGAAATATATGTACAAAATGAAACAGCATATCTCTTGTTTCAGATCGAATTACATGCAGATATGGTATCCATAGGTAGAATCTGAATACATACTTATACGGAGTATTAAAGATAGAAAATTAAAAATTAAATATTAGAATATAAAATGCCCTGTAGCTCAACCCTGATGTTTAATACTTAAATTCTATTGCTAGAATTAAGATTTTCTCTTTATTTTAGATATAATTAATACAAAAAGAACTCATTTTCAAACTTTTTATATAAATGATTGTTGTAGGTATTTTCTACAATTTGAATTTTAAGCCCCTACCATAAAACACTTCTCGGAGCAAGGTCAATGAGTTCTCTAGTATTTTGACCCACTGTAAGCGGATGTATAAACAAACCCAGAGGAAATACTTAAACGTATCTGAGATGGTATTTGTCCTCGGTCTAACCCAAGTCCTGTTATTGGTTACACAATATCCTCTCTAGAGTCTGTAAATATTAGCTTCCAGATAAAAAGTTGTCCTCATTTGATTTCCTACAGTAAAATACGTGCCATAATTCGGGTAGTTTTTCTAAACATTTTAAAATAATGTATATTTTTTCTTTACGCAGATGGCTATAATTTTAAAAATAATGTGATATGTTCAAAACGAATAAATGTACATGTATTATGTCAATCGATTACGAGCATTAAGATACAACTTCAGTAACTGAAATTAAAAATATCGATTATTGTATTGTATTATTAATTTACAAAGATTGCTATCTGTAAACACGTCCATTCCCAAGAAACCAATTTGATGTTGTAAATAACTCAATGTTTAGAATATTCATTTATTGGAGTCAGATAAAGATGGATCTAGGACACAGTGGTATAAAACACGAGCAAATCATTATAAACCTTAAAAATACTGCTTATAAATGAACTGATATTATATTTATCTAAGAACACTCGTCCCATTGATTCATTTTATTGATAGATATGACGAATAAAAAATTATTTGGAGATTCAATAAAACACGATGTCATATACGAGGGGTGATCAAAAAGTTCGCAAACTATCTCTATACCTACAAAACCACATTTCAGATTAGAATGAAATTCGGTACACACATAGCCATACACAAGGTGTATAAATAGCACTATGCTGAATAAAGTTTCTCGCCTTGTTTGTGACGTCACAATGTGAAAATGACGTCACTATTCAGGTCACTTGTGACGAAAAATGGTTGTCTCAGTCGAACTCGTTCAACAAACGACTGTACAATTTATTGTAATATCTTAGAAATCCCTCTACAGTATCATATAGTAATTTGTACACAGTTTATTGAGATAAATGAGTTCCTATAAATTTAATTAATGGTTGGATTAATCGTTTTAGTGAAGGAAGGCTGATGGTTAAAAATGATACTTGTCATCTTGCCCAGTGAAAGCAAGTTTGAAAAGATATGTATTTTCAATTAAGCAATTTGCTATCAAAGACCTCCAATTAGCACTTTGAAAAATAGTTGAATATTTGAACAATGATTTAAGTATTGAATACCTAAGATATCGTTTACTTTAGATTTTAAACTCATTAGATATGATAAAAAGGATGCACCTATTCTCTATCCACCTTGAATAAAGGTCTCTCCCGAGACAGAAGATTTGTGTTTTAATGGTCGCCATGCTTATTTTTGGAAAGCTTGTTATTATCCACCCATTATGTTGCCGAGATATGGCCATTTCTGACAAATTAACTGTTCTTGTCATAAAAATTAACTCACATGGAAAGAAATATAAAACTCGGAAAAATCTTTTAACTTTTGTGACAGAACACTACGGAGGGGGTGACGTGACCGCCAATATCACGTGATTCGCGCATGCACAGAACGGTGGTTAATGTACATAAAAATCGGGGAGGATTAATTTAAAATGTAATTAATATTAAAACCAAATATTGTTTCTTGTATGGAAGTTATTCAATTAGTTTGCGAACGTTTTGATCACCCCTCGTATATATTCCTTTAGAAACATCTGGACGATGTTTTTTTCTTTTAAGAAAACAGCTGTAGAAATGACTGCTTTATCAGATTCTTGCAAATTTCTTTTTAATAATAATGTGAATTATCAGTTTTAATCAACACAATTTACACTGCATTAATTTTTTGTGCAGGTATTGTATTGTCTCCTTTCGCAGAAGAATATAAATCCATGGGTCCACTATGGAGTTAGTCACAGCCAGTCTCAAAACAAGAAGTTCCGTTTCCTGATTTTCACTGTTCAATTTCCAGGCAATAGAACATATTCTCCACTGAAAAGAGTTTAAAATATAATAAAACAACAGCAACAACAATAGAATAATATTTGTTAAAGTTATTTTATCCATAGACTTATTCATTTATTGTGCTAATGGCTGTACGTCCTCCCAATCTTTTGTGAGATACTAGTAGCTAGCTTAATCTTGTGACATAGAAAACTTTTTCGTAATTTTAATTGAAAGAAAATGTGCTATAAACAAAGAATCTTTTAGTGAAGACTGTTTTAGTATTTTCAATTAAAGACCATGTTTCCTTTTCATTTTAGGTAGGTCTGTACTTTCAAAATTTTCTGTCAAACTTATAACTAAAACACCTATAGAAGACATATCTTTGCAGGTTAATTTCATACAATATATCTCAGAATTGATACCTCTGAAAATTCAACATGCAATATAAAACGTTAAGAAGTTTGATGTCATATTTCATTCATATATGCACCAAATCACAAAACTATGTTAAAACTTTAAAATCAAAAGCATTCACGAATTGTTGTTGAATCTGTCCATGTCTTTCAAAAAAAAATATTAAAGTATCTTAATATTAAATAATTTTCAAAATCTAAACTGTTTATATGCCATTTTTTCTTGAAAACTATTCAGGATTATATCTAAGGTTAACAAAAACGCATACTTCATTAGAGTTGACCAGATAAATTTACCTAAACAGCCTTCTGATTACTTATACCCCAATTTTAAAAATATCAATTTCTCAAACATTCTTTTCAAAATTAAAAAAAATGTTAAAATTAAATGATTGATATAGGCTTAAAATTAACGAAAAAATATCTCGAGTTAGGTTGTTCAAAAAAATTTAAAAAGCTTCAAATCCATAAAGGCATTTAAGATTTTATTTGGATAGACAAGTGATAAAAGGGTTTTTATATTAGTGTATAGAATTAAAACCGGATCCGTAAAAGTATTGATTTTCCTTAGGATAATTAAAAATAAAAGCGGACCATGGTTAAGAAAAATGCTTGTTAAATGTGATATTAAATGCAAACCTTGTAGTTGGGAATACGGTTACATATTTAAGGAAATACTATCTAGTTTGTCGTGTATCCATGGCATCAACAATAGTTTCAAACGTGGGATATTTTGAATATCTGGCGAAGCAATGCATGTAATAAAATTGTATTTTAGTATAAATTGTTGTTAAGAATGTATTTTTGAATAGAGAAATATTGCATAGATATTCAAATGATTCGTTCAATCGTTACCTAATAAAGATGTATGTTATATCAAACGCGTAATATCATATAAATGTGTGGAAATGTATGGCATTTAAAACATCATAACCACAAATGTTGAACGCCGTGGAAGTGCAAGTCAAAACCGCCAAAAATCAAGCTCCTAGAAAGCTGTTGCAGCGGCTCTTCCAGGAGATGTAACTTACCCAAACGATAATACAGGAAATTTTATACATAAATCACATTTGAAATATAAATAAAAACTATATCTTTAAAAAATAATGATTTATTGCTTAATTAAATTGTGTAGGATGATATGTATAAAAGCTTAGTTTTTACATTTCTTACAGTTTTAGGTTTAAAAAAAACTAACCATTAATGGAGTCCAGCAAAGTCCTGAGACAACAACAATAGCAGAAAGGAAGACGATGTTGTAGACATCTTTCCTGACGCGGCGAATATGCCCATCAGTGTGGTTGAGACCCTTTACAAGCGCCCATATGACCAAGATGTTCAGCAATACCGTCACGAGGAGTGCCAATAGTCCCAAACCTGAGTATATAAAGGCGTTCACACGCTCAAAAGTATCATCACTAACGAAATTCAGAAAACACCAAGAACCCGGATAAAAATAGTAGACTGAACCCAG
The DNA here is from genome assembly GCA_003671525.1 of Saccostrea glomerata. Taxonomy (NCBI): domain Eukaryota; kingdom Metazoa; phylum Mollusca; class Bivalvia; order Ostreida; family Ostreidae; genus Saccostrea; species Saccostrea glomerata. The sequence continues at coordinate 81,716 of PRKT01000846.1, read as the reverse complement.
TCCCATTAGATGTAAGCTGGAAACTATTGCTCCACCGATCCATATAATTAAAAGCGCAAAAACTGCACGCTTTCTGTCACCCTTTTCCGCGTTGTAGTAGAAGGGAAAATAGACAGCCATAAAGCGATCTACGGACATAGCACAGACAATCAAAGCAGACGATAAAACAATGAAAGGAGTAAGAAAGGAATTGAAAGCACACAGATTGTCTGGAAAGTGAAAGTTAAAATCCGTAGCATAACGGAGAAGAATGGGTGGATACATAAGCAGTATACCCCCGCCATCCGTTAACGCCAGTCCTACAATAAGTTTGTAGAATGTCTGCCATTTGTGTGTCGCTGATGAGCAAACTAATATCAATAAAGCAGTTACATTTCCAGTGATTCCAAAAGCAAATTGCAACGCTGGCGGAACGGCCGATTCCCAAACCAAACTAGAGACATTGCTTCCATTCATAGCTTTCGACCGCTATCTTCAAATCTCTCGAACAAAAATCGTTCTCGTCTGAAGCCCTCAATTACATCCTTATTGGTTTCTAAGATATTACTCTTAAACGATCGTATTCCTGAGAGCTTTTGTAATTGCAGACTCCAATAACCCTAGATTAAATAAAAAGATGTTGAATAATCAATTCAGTGATTGTATCAATACAAAAAGCGAAAGTGTACAAGATGTCAAAAAATATTCTACTGATGACAACTCATTAATCACCGTTCCTCTGCATAAATATCCTTCATGGGTTTCATAAATATTGATTGCATGAGAGTGTGCTTAAGAACGCATCACAAAACTATCTATCTCTGTACAAAAAAATTGACAAATTATATCCTCATTTGATGCTTAGATGTATTACAGTTTTCTGAATATTGAACTAGGTCTTTTTAAAGCACCCTGCATATTAAGAAATTTGATAGTGACACCTTTCATATCTTTAAATTGAAATATGAAGATTACAATCAATAATCAAACTAATTGTGAGCTAAACAAACAGGGACCAGGTTGGATCAGAGGCCATTGTGGAAAAACGTCTCCATTCACATTCGCTCTGTGTCCTTTGTTCTGGTCGAATAAACAGTGAAAACGTAATGGTATTCAATGAATTTTAAAGAAAACGAATTATAATCAATTGCAAAGTCAATTGAAATAATCCTCATCCACCCACCTTGTTTGGCTAGGTAAACGAAAATAACAAAACATTTCAGAGTCAATATTATAACTCTGCCTTTTGTATGAAAGCGTCAGTCAGCAGCTGACTTATAAATGTATTTAGATAGATGATACCTGCTACAAATGCTATGGTATCGACCATACGATTTTAGAAATCTTCACTTTAAAGGAGTTTAGTTCTATCCTTATATCATCAACTTGTTTATCAATAGTCTGACTCATTTAAAATTGTTTGCATACGGAACATTCACCGTGTGTTTAGATTACACACACGATCCCCATATTCAGGGCATTATCGTCCTTTGCTTTACAAATAGGGAGGTTGAAAATAGAAAAGTTGAGGTGTTTTCACCCTCCGTGTTTTCTCTAATAAAATAAACTAATAGGAAGCAAATGCACCAATCTCATTCGTGTCTTTTATTTGGAGGTCAACACAATACATTGCTTCAGTGCCATACAAATATAAAATATATAAAACAAGTTCGTTTATAAAAGACTCAAGTAGTTCCCGTGGAAATCTTTATATAGTATTGGAAACATGGTCCCCAAAGATCTTATCCATGATGAACACAAACAGTTCTTAAACATCGGTCTCAAAGTAATTGTATGAACAATCTAATTGATTTGAACTAACTAATGATAAGACAGGGAAAATAAAAAATCCTGTGATAAAATAGTTATTTTATGGAGGAAGAGGACATAAGCTTTAAAAGTATGTCCAATTTTCAATAATTAAACAATTACAATAAAATACATTAAACAAAATTTCTTGATCTTTTTATCTAGACAACACAGAAAATAAGGTGTCTGCAAATAAGTTTTCTACACGTCACATCACAAAAACCTTATAGCTTGACAGACGGTAGATAAGGATTACTTGAAGTGTCACTTGTGTGCAGCCACTTAATGATTATTGTTATATAGCCTGTGTGGTATGCAAAATACATACTTAACTGGATCACTCGGTTATGACATCTGCATAACATATCAGATATATATGTGGATCACTTAATGATATCGCAAGTGTATGTTGGCAAATAAGTCGGTCATTTTGTTGTGACGTGAGTGTCATATCAAAGATATATTGATCACTTTGTGTCTCCGTATCGATTGTTTTGTGACATAGATTGCATCCAAGCATTGTGAAATAATAAAACCTTCTCTCATTTTTCAAAGTAATATAAATTTTACTGGAAAAAGATCGGTACATGTATAAGGTAATATCTGAGAATTTTCCATATCAGTTATAAATACTTAAACATAGAAATGTTAAGGTGAATACGAACGTGATCGATTACAAAATAAATGAAAAAGCTGAAGTTAAAGCATTTCGGCATGTGCCATTACATAACACACAAGCTACAAAACAAAATAAGCATTAATTGTGTACATGATCAATTACAAAAGACAAAAAAGCTTAAGTCTGTTCGTTTGCCACAAAATTCATTTGGTAATAACTCTTTATCACCTAAAGTCAGTAGAACATTCTTATATTGAAGAGATGTTGCAAACTGGAGTGTAAAGTATTTTATTTTAATTTTACTGTAATAGATCGAATCGACAAACTTACATGTATTTTTAGTGATGAAACATGGATGATATATCTGAATATCGAATTGAAGACTATAGCTAGAGTTTTCCCTTCTCCTGCAGTTGTGTTTGAATAAATTCTGCTCCTTAGGAATATAAAAAATGCCAGTTTATAAAGGCCGAGCATAATTAGATCCTATCGCAATTTCAAAAATTTCTTGGAAAACTAAGTCTCTGAAGACTACACAAATGTTGTCAAGGAGTAAATACAGCATTTTTTAAATATCAACTCCATGTGTGTACAATAAGAGTGTTTTTTAACAAAGTAATTTTGCATGCTCTCGAGTACCATATCAAATTAGAAATATCAACCCTGTATGCAAGTTATGAAAGTATGTTTCTGCACAAATAAGGGAAGTTGAAAGGTAAAAAATCATTACTTTTATCATAGAGCTTGGTTGTTAAATTACCATTAACGGCTTTTCCAAGTAAAATATCCAAGTATGAAACAGATGTTTCAGACTCTGTGTTTTTTTTCTATCTCAAGCTCTCCAGGATATATCGTATATATGCACGACATATACATATACATGAGAATGGAAATTACATAAAAAGTAAAGAAAGTGACAAGTTTTGAAATTGTTAACTTTTGAAAAATGTAGATATTAAAGTCATTCGAATTTTGAGGATCCACATCTGGCCTGGGGGCATTAAACTTAGACGAGCTCACTTTTGATCTCAGTCTCACTTTTCCGCTATACGTACCTTTTGAAAAAGTGAGACTGAGATCAAAAGTGAGCTCGTCTAAGTTTTATGGCCCCCAGGCGAGGTTTACACCATATCTAAAGTAAGCGTAGAACTGTAAATCTCAATTTCCTTTTACAGCAGTAAATAAGGAGTAAAGGTGGGGGCTTGATATATGATTTGTTATACCCAGCAATGTGTCTTTGTAAGGATTTAAGATAATGGCTTGGAATATCATTTGCTGGACCCAGCGATGAATTTTTGAAAGAAGTTGTATGAAGTTAATTGATCCAGGATAGATCAATCTCACCTTGGGTGACGGCTATGCATAAATTAACTCTGAATAGAGGCTGGAATTGCAGACGTAAAATGAAACCTTTTTTTAATTCGAAATACAGAGATTAATAATGTGCCTTAAAGCAAAGAGTAATGTAATGTCATATATTATAATTACAAGTGGAATAACAAGTAAAATCACATTCTAAAAACACTAAACATGAGTTTCTGATACTGTATTTTGTTTAAAAAATTAAACAGTTGATTAAGATAGGACTAAAAAGCTTTACCTGTTGCCCTAACCCATTAATTCTTTGTGAATAAAATTAATTTATGAATAAAAAGGAAATGGAACCCTGGTGTGCAAAATCAATGCCAAACTTCGCTAAATAACATCTTATAACATGTTAAACAATTTACTTTCATTATTTAAATCCAAGACTATTTTACATGTCGTATGTTCAATTGTATTAATTTAAGATATAATATACTTAAGTTGGGGGATCAGGGTTAGGCAAAAATTTTCAAAAATCACTTTTTAGCATTATTGCCAGAAAACATGTGTTTGCAGAACTCCAAAGTGTTTGGTTTAACATTAATTTAAATTTTACGACAAATAAAAAATTATATAGAACAATGCACATGCATGTTTTTACTTAAATTCAAAGAGGTTCCCATAAATTCAAAATTTAAGTAGTAAAAAATAGATGTCTATCAAATATCTGCAGAAAGAATGATGATATTTAATTGAGGTCTAGGGAGATATTGAGCAAAGAAAGAGAACTCGGACATGTTTTTGATAGACTGATTAATAGGTAAAAATAGGAAGAACGTGATACGGAAAAAAGCGACACAAAGTGTCAATTTTAGGATCAAAATAACAACATAAAGGATGCAGATACAAGAACAAATCAAAATTACACAACCTTGAGAACCATAGAACGTTAAAATCAACGTATTTGTATTTTAAACAAGTTAGTAGGTCTGCGCACATTTTTTATCTATATATTTTATTTTGAGGAAAGAATGATATGGAGATAGCCAAAAGCATAGCGAAAAGTATACTGATTTATTTGAAAACTATTGATTGAGGGAACATATTTTTACTTCAAACTATAAGTGACAATAACTGGCTATTTTCATCATATCTAATAGTGGGTATATATGAAACATTGATATCAAATCTAAATTTTCTAAATCAATTATGTTTACATGAAACACATTGAGATAACGAACAGCAATAAAAATCAAAAGTTCCTAAAACAATACAAAACAGGAACAGAGCAAGCGGACCTTAGAAACATCAGAGGTAGGATCAGGTGCCATGGAGGAGTGAGCATCCCTGCCGACAGGTCACACCTACCGTAAGCTCCTTGTCATGATCAGGAAAGAACAGAAAATCCGTCGTATATTCGTGTATAAATAATGGATTAACAATAAATAGGAAAAACGTCAGTCAGCATTTGACTTAATAATAAATTGTATTCGCTATCAAGGTCATTGTATCGACCATAGAACTTACGAAATGATGACTTTAAACGAGACTTCTGTTATTTTTGTGACATCAAACCGTTTGTCAATAATTTTACCTCGTTTTAGAAATTGTACTCATGTAGAGCATTCACTTGCGAATCCATTCAACTGAGATACATAAACTCCGTATGCAGGTGATGAAGGTATGTTGCTGCATAAGTAAGGGAAGTTGTCGATAGAAAAGTTAAAGTCTTCATCTTTATTATAGAGAGTAGTTGTTAGATTACCATTAACGTCTTTTTAATGTAAAATATCCAAGTATGAAACAGATATGTCACAATCTGTTTTATCTTTTATCTCAAGCTCATCAGAGTCTATCGTATCGATTGAAGAAAAATTACAATTTTTAATTGACAATACGTCGTCGATATATTTAAATGTCGTGTTGAAGACCAAGTGTTTTCTTCTCTTCACGCGTAAGATTTTGCACAGATTCTGTTTCATATGAATACAAAATGGTCTGCATATAGCAGTTATTACATTTTTACCCTTATTACGAGGCGCAAGTGTCAAAAATTGGGTAAGAGGAGAGTTAGAATATAAAATAATATATGTATTAAATAATTACATGCATATGAAAATACACTATAGTATGATGTTAAAATTATTGAACATTTAAATAATTTGTAAGAAAAAATCACATTGCTTGAAATATCCCATGATACTTATTCCTAAACAAAGAGCTCGGGTCTATACTTATATATGTTGTACAGCATACACTGAGTTGTCTCTCCCTCCTCCCGTAAATCTCTTCTCTGGATCAGAGGATTTGGTCCCGTCATAAACTGATGCAAAAAAAAAAACCAATCACATCAATTAATTACACGTAGTTACTTCATACATGTAAAATTAGAAAAGATATTTTAAAAAAGAAGAAATAGATCACTTGTACTAACCAATGCAATCAATAATTGTAGATTTTGTTGCCACTTCCGGTGAGGTTGAGATATTTATGGTGTATTTCTCCTTTCGGTGCTCCACACTATTAGTTTCAGGATTATTCTTTGATACACAAGAATCAAAGATCACTGATTTTATTTTGAGTAGTCCGAGGACTGTCTCCTTCCGCAGCAAAATGTAGATCCACGGGTCCACGATAGAGTTAGTGACTGCTAATCTTAGAACCAAAAGTTCTACCGAACCATTTGAGTTCATCAAGTGACAGGCATGTGCAAAGATTATACTCTACAAAAATTACGACATAACAAAATATTAGTCCATTTAATCCGTAACGAGTAAGTGGAGAAACACAGTGATAATCTAAAAAAAAAAGCCATTACAAATCCGTGTAGTGGGTTATTCTTTTTCAGGCAACAAATTGCTACATACTTTATTGTGTTAATTGAAAAAAGTGTAAGATGTAAGTTTTAAGAATGGTACGTTTATAAATAAATCAGCTAGAACAGATTTACATAATCAATTGTAGCCTTGAATAAATAGCTAAAACAGATTTATAATAGTTATATAACAATCAATCGAACTTTTTAATAATGTACCTACGATCAATGGTGCCCAGCAAGAGCTGAATACAATGACAATAACGAGAAGAAAAGATACAATAAAGATGTCGTTTTTCTGCCGCCGTTTAGAGCTGCGGATGTCTGATTTCATGTTCCTCACCACTGAGAAAATAACCGCCGTGTTAACTGAAATAGTGACCAGCAGAATAAGAAAACCAAAAATGGAGTAGATGTACGAATTTATCCTATCCAGAGTATCCATTTCTACAAAGTTAATGAAGCACCATGACTTCGGGTAGTAGTTAAAGCTAGAACCAAGTCCAATCAATTGGAGACCTGCGACAAGGGTCCCTATCAACCAAATTATACCCAGCATCATGTTGGCTCGCCGTCCGTTTTTATCCGAGTTGTAGACAAATGGATATAAAATGGCGACAAATCTGTCAAGGGACATAGCACACACAATCATAGCTGAGGAAATCAGGGTGAATGTGTAAACAAAGGAACTGTAATTACATAGCTCCTTCGGAAAAACGTATGTGAAGTCAGAGGCATACCGAACCATGACCGATGGGTACACTAAGAGAATACCTCCACCGTCTGTTATCGCTAGACCTCCAACAAGGCGATAGAACGGCCTCCATTTGTGCTTCTTTGATGATGTCACAAGTACTACGAGAGCAATGATATTTCCAATGACCCCGAACCCAAACTGTAGCGCAGGAGGAATGGCTGACTCCCACATAGTCTGGTCCGATGTAGAATTCTGTGAAACAGTGTTAGATTTATTGTATTCCATCTTTTCAAACATTGACTGTTATTCTAATTACTTAATTTTTCCTCTCTCTGCCAACAAAATGATTCCTAAACCTTAACTGTACATCTAAAACCTGAGCATAATCAATTTAAAATCAAACTCCTTCCTGGTATTTATGCTGATCCTGAAACAACAGACTTATCAATATCACGTCATAATTTTATATGGTCAATATTTATTAAAACATGACAAAGTAGAAAGCCGATGAAAGAAATATGATTGATGAAAAAAAAAACACAGAAAAATTTAATTAAAATAATCATCTTTCTATCTCTGTCTATTTCTGAACCATGCATCAGTTTCGCATTTTCTGATATTTATAAAATTAATGAACAAATTCCATATTTAATGTTTAGCATCTGTTACGTGACACATTATTACCCTAACTGAAATTTACATGTCCACAAAATCAATAAGAACGCTTAATAGTGTTGATAGATTGTCCAGAAGGTCACTTAATTAATTAACTCGCACCTGTTAAACACTAATCAATCATTTAACTGCAATATAATTCAAGATCTGCGTAGAGAAATATCTATACCAAACTAAAGTACACATAATTAACCACTTTTGACACCAAATAAAACAGTAATTTCCTGTAGCTTAAGACATTTTCCATAAAAAATTAAAATTGTTACGAAACGTGCAAAGGATAAAATGGATTTAAAAGTATAAAACGCCGAAAAAGGATTTAATAAAAGTACAAATATATACTTCTCTTTAATTTCTGAGGAACAAAATTCATTTTCAAAGTTGGAAAATTGGAAAAAGTTGGAAAATTGGAAAATGATTTGTAATGTATAATTATAAGAAAGGGACACAATAGTTTGAACGTTCTTGTTCTGTAGACTTCCTACCAGATCTTTCTGTTATTGACACCACGTGAACAAACACCACCACATGGACAATACATGGGTGAGTAGCATTTTATATTAACACAAATGGTTTTATAACCCATGGCTCAAGTTTAACAATTGCTACTTCCTGATGTTTTTGTTAAGATTGTTTTCTTTTTTTTTTGCATGTCAAACTTCAATCTTGCATATTTGCCGCCATAATCTTGTATGAGGTTAAAGTACTTCACTAAACTTGAAACAAGACTACATTGAAATGGATGACTTTTTTATGAAGATTGTGTTCATGGAATATTTTGTACACTTTATAAAACCATTCACCACGATAAATTTAGCATTAGGCTCTAAATATCAGAGGCTACCACTTCTTCAATTGAAAAAGAAATTAGATATTTTCCTATCTTGTGTTTAGTCATCAATCAGATTACTTTGATTAAGACAAGTCTGATTCATTCTGCAAACAAGTATTCTGAAATTGATATTAGAAAGATCTTCAAGTCCTTCATTGACGACATTTATATAGTCTTCGAAAATAAGATCTTCAAACAAACTATCAGTCCCAATTGGCAATAATTGCAATGTTAATATTGTAGTGAGGAATAGAAAATAAATTTTGTTGAGGATTTCTGAAACCTGCTATATCTTTGGTTCTAAAGTGTTTATAAAGTTTCGGCATCCAATAGAAATATGAAAAAGTTTTTGGGAATACTGAACATATTCAAAACAGACTTATGTAGAAAAGGACATTTTTAAAATCCTATAATTAATAATTAATTAGGTTGTTGACTATCACAAACTTGATTGTTGATTGATTTTTTCATACAAACTGTTAGTTTATTTTTTCAATCTGATTTGTCGACAGATATGTCAAATTCACAGATCAAAATTCAAACAAGGAGTGCGCATCTAGTTTGAACCATTGACAAAGGAAGCCTACTCCTCAATGGTACCTGATCCTCCTCTGTGTTTAAGCGCCTTTTGTTTGCTCTGCTCCTAATATGTTATGTTTCAATGGACGTTTTTGCTAATGATCACTGTACGTTATCTTAATATAAGAAGGATATAGAAATACCGAACAGTGTTCAATCTCAAAGTCCATAAAACACTACAGAATAGGAGCAGAGCAAACACGGACCTCGGAGGTGGGATCAAGTGCCATGGAGGAGTGAGCTTGCCCTGCTGACCAGTCATACCCACCGTTTGTTCCTTGTCGTGATCGGGAAATAACAGAAAAACCCGTCATCAATTCAGTGTATAAATAATGGAATAAAAATAAGTATGAAAAGTCAGTCGGCATTTGACTCAATGATAAATCGTATATCAGAAACAATGCATAAGTTCATTCTACAAAGAGATTTGTCAAATTTATTAAAACAAGGATCAAAGGATGGCTCGCTCGGATAAAATAAGACATTATTTTCTTTTTAAGTAATGAAAATGCGGATAATTTAAATATTTTGCTCTAAATCCCTGTGCCCGCTGTAAATTTGATATTTTTCTTCGGAATAGACGAAATAACGGCGTGCCACATGGTCGGGATAGTTTTTTTTGTTCATTAATATATTTTCTATGGAAACCCGCCATACCAGGAAGAAAATCTGCTCACGTGATTCACCGCTACCTTAAGAATCTCATCGTGCTCGATGGAGACAGACAGGTAATCTTATATGTTTTATAGACAAAATATTTGAAGGTTTCTAAAGTTTAACATGATATAGATGCATATTGTTCAGGTTCACAAACCCTTCGCTTACTCATACAAAATATTTCTTTAACTTTTATAATTTTTCAAAAGAAATGTATCTGCTAAGTCAAATAAAAATAATTTTATCATGGCTTATTGGGCAAAATTCATGACAAAAAGGCACTTCAACTTGACAAATTTATAAAGGAATAATAGAGATTTGTGTCATTCAGAGTTATCTCTCTTATCAGAATATCAATGTACCTTAAGAAAAAGAATATGTCTTGTTTTTACAACAGAATGTGTCCCGTGTCCTTCATATTGGAAAGGTGTCCACGGGAGTTTGTAATGACAGGCTCTGTGCAATTGGTCAGAGATATACTGTGGTAAAACAATTGTACACAGGCATCCAAACTGGAAAGTTCCAATATTAAATGTTTGTTCCATATATATTCGTGCACTTGAATAATATAAATGTGACAAAAATGTAAATGTATATTTTATAAAATAGAACCAGTTTCAAAACAAAGAATTAAAAAGGTTTATGAAACTTGTCATTGTTTCTTATGATATATATGGTCATTCCATCCTCACAATTTTTATGGTTAAAAGTATAAGAATGCATTTTTAAAATTTACAAAAAGCGTAAACTTTCTCACGTTATGTTTTATAGTATAACATTAGCTTAAATCTTAATGATTTTCTTTCAGTGTAGATAATGAGACAATTTAACCTTCAGAAAAAGGCTTCAAATTGGGCATATTATAAAAGTAACGTAAAAAAGAATTATATGTTTTTGTCGTAAGTCATTGTGACGTAGGCGAAGTATCTTATACGAAATGGATTAATTCAATCTTTTACCCAATCAAATGACTTGTTACAACTTAAATGATATTTTAAATATACCAATTATTCCCAAACAATTATCGGTCGCCATATTATTCATTTTCTGGTAGATAGTATCATTGCAGTTGTGGAAAAAAGTAATACAAATGCATAATTCTAATGATTAATGTTCCGATTTACTCCCTTCTTAGAAGATAATTTTGAATTGTGAATATAAGGGAATCTATTTCACGCAAGAACTACAATCAAGAAAATGTCTGAATAAACATACATAAGAAGGAATTATTGCTCTTACCAATTCTTTTTAAAAGGTTGAATAAATAATAAGGAAAAAAGGAACTTTCAAGATTCTTTTACTTAACAATGTTTATCATAACACCTACCGTAAAGCATATTCTCAAATATATTGTTTTATTTGATGTGAATTTAAATTAAGTAAATTTTTAACTTAAACTTATGACATCCAAGAGATCGAAATATCTGAGTTGGCCTTTTTTTCTTCTAAGAACTGTATTATAAAACACATTATACTTTCTTATACAGAATGTTCATCATTGAACTTTTAAACTATAGGGGTTGTCATACTACATGATTCGAGCACATCAGAAATCAGATTTGAGATCGAAATGGTGTGTGTAAAAATAAAAGGTATATATCAATACCCATTTCCTTTAGATGTCTACGGAGCGTCAGGTGGGAAAACATGGATTTGTCACTTAGCAAATGTAGGAAGTGAACTTAGACGTGGGTTCAACATGATATAAACGCTTGAAAAATATGATTATTTTTATTAATTTTGATACCTTCATTACGTATAATATATCAGGTATTATAAACCAATACCTACGCTTTATCCAAGTATTTATTATGAAAAATTTCTCTGATACATGTATTCACTAAAAGAAATTCGGAGTAAAAACGGATTTACCAAATGACATTTTCAAAAATCTTACAACACCAATGATAAAGGTTTTCTTTTTTCTTATTTTACCGAGTACACTTTATAGATTTGATTTTTATTGATTAAATGCAACCCGGGATAACTCTTCAAGATAAAGACAATGTCAAAATAATAAATGCATTTCGCAAATTCTTATTTTTCAGTTGTATACTTCTGCATTTTTCTAGAGGCGTATCTTAACTAAAATCGACATATGTGAAACGCCTGTATCTTTTTCTTAATCCTCTCTCATTAATTTCAACACTAGAAGAAATCTTGTACTGTTAAAGATGTATAGCAAAGACCAACATTTCAATTAAATGAGCAAAACATTCCAAAGATCTATCCAAGTAATGATAATTTTGATTTTTATTCCAATCTATCTTTCTATGTAGAGTGTATTCAGGTGGAGTGATTTCAGATGAATAACGACACGATGTACGACAGCTGCTACAGGCCAGTGGATCAGGTTCAGACCTATAACACTGTGGAAGGCTGTACAATCGCAACTCGTGGAGGTCATCTGGCTTTTCCTCTGTCACGATCTTCCAAGACATTCGCGTGTAGACTTATTTCTTGTTAGTAGATGTAATGTCATGTTATAAAGGCTAATTTCCACGCACTAAGATATTAGGTTTATAATTAATCGCTTCCAAATTGCTTTATAAAAACATTACCAGAAAGCTTACATATTATCTTTTTCTATGCGACATATGCCCAACAATTAAAGACAAAAACAGATTCTTAAAGAGGTAAATTATTAACAAACAAAGTAAACTCTCGTTTAATGTCATCATTTCGATCTTTCTATCAGCAAATACAATATATCATTAAATCAATTGCGTTTTTTATACTAGTTGTTTGGCCATAAATTATACACTGCATAGTCGACGGATTTCCCGTTATTTCCCGATCATGGCAAGGAGCACACGGCAGTTGTGACCGGGCGGCAGAGAATTCTATCTCCTCCGTGGAACCTGATCCCACCTCTGATGTTTTGGAGGTCATTGATTGCTCTGCTTCTATTTGTATTGTTTTATGGACTTCATTATCTTCGTATAGTTCATTCATATTTTACAATATTCATAATGATGAGGACGTGAGTTCTTTTTCTCTATTTTAAGCTTCACCAGGAAAAGAAATAGTAATATGGACCTGTGGTGTATGGATAAATATTCACACAATTGTAACCAACTTAAGTCTGGTTAATATATCCACCACTCGACTGTTTGTTCGACTGACCATGGGTGCAGACGTCAATGTAATCAGTTGACATAAAATGCAAAAATGCAATCTTATTCGGGAAGAATTCAATGTTTATTGAGGGGAAAAATGTAAAGTTTTTATTCACTTACATATTACTGGTTATATTACTTTGCTTACTTTTGCACTCTATTCCATGTTTTAATACCTTTTCTGTCTCTTAAGTGGTCGACCGCGTGGCGCAGTGGTTAGAGAGTCTGCTCTAGAGTCGTAAAGTTAGGAGTCAAACCTTAAGTTGCGGGTTTGAATCCCACAGTGGGACATGGAGACCGGTCCTTCAGATGAGACCGTATTAACCGAGGTCCTGTGTCGCAGTAGGTCCCTCCCTAGTCAATGGCCCTGAGTGCCGATCATAGGACAAAACAGCTCTCAACCGGCAAGTTGTGCGTCTCCATATGAGTGAAAAATTCTCGAGAGGGAAAACAATATACAAGCAATCAATCTATCTATGTTTTTTTTGCGTCAATAACCATTCCGTACTATCACGGATGTAATGTGTTTAGGATAATTTTAAAGAACTGTTTATCTGTTTACATTAGTTCCTACTTTGAATTATTTTTATCAGAGTCTTTACAGTCATTCGCTCTTTCTTATTTTGAAATTTCTATCTGATTGGAAGGACTCCAGATATTGAAGATATTGTTAATAATTTTATATTTATATATTTTTCTTCCGTTTCAATGTAAAAGGTATAGATAACGAGCACTGATCAATTTGAAATAAAAAAATTAAACAATACAACGATATCAAGATGGCATATAAAACCTATAAAACACGAACAAAATTTTTCCATTAAGCCACATTCTACACATATTCCCTATTTTCCAAATTCCTAGCAGTCACCATTTTCATTACTCTATCTAGCAATTAAAAACGTAAAGCAGATTTGTCATTCTATACTTAGATGACTAAATATTCCTTTGACATGAATGGACAATCACCTTCGAGAAGACATATGATTCAAGTGATTTTATTTATTTTCAAATAATTAAGGTTTCATGCTATTCGCCCCTGAACATTTTTGGGAAAAAATTTCAATTTTCATTACTCCCCTAGATTGAAAAGCGAAAAAGCGGATGATGTATAGTGATTGGGGTGCCCGTCCGTACGTTTTTCATTACGCATTTTGGCACAAATTTCTTATCCACACCTCCTCTTATAGCTTAATGAAACTTTCAGAGAATCTTTGTTACATTTTGCTTCCCATTTCAATTATTCATCGGATACATATTGCGGATTTCCGTGAGCACAAAGACACTACTATTCTTTCTGTAATTTTGAGGGATACCAATCTCTTAAGCTCCTCAAACACAAATGAAAAAAAAATACTAAGGACACTTTCAGAAAACTTACATAGTGCGATTTTGCTTCTTATTTTTATACTTTTTGAACGCGGATTTTGTCATTTTAATCATATTGAAGGCAAAGGGTATCATTTTATGAGTTGAGTGCTCACTGTGCCTCTGGTTACACTATGACCAATATCTATTTTATTAACAAAATATCTACAAAAATATATTTGTAAATGAAATGTAATAAAGATGAAATAGTTTGCAAAATGGTTTTCTTTATCAAATAGGCTTATATTTTACTCAATTGCTTAAGGTTGTCCGATCCTCAGGTTTATAAAATTAGCAGTAAATTAATCAAAAATACTCATAAAAGTATCTCTGAATCCACAAACTTATGTATATTTATCAACAGTATTTCTTTAAAGTTAAAGAATAAATTTAATGATATTTTATTGGAAAAATTGTCAAATCTCCAATATTTTTTCATAAAAAGCGAATTGGAATATCAGCAATGCATTTTCTAATTGCAAATTGATCAACAAATGTATTTTAGGCTAAAAAACGTTAGGTATCCAGGCATTCAGAGAAAACGTCATGATTTTTATACTTATTTGATATTTTTTGTCTTCAATTTCCGTCATTTATTCTTAAATACATAGTGTAAAAGGCTTTTGCTTTCATTGCAAGACACCACAAATCACCTCTAATTTCATATCATGTCATTAACGTTGGTATCTAAGGCTGGATTCAAGAAAATCTTATTTCTTTAAAACTGTATTATTTTTTTTCCTTTGATAGAGTACAAATGTCAACTTTTATAAGACCTTTTCTAAGACTTACAAAAACATTGAATCTTAAAAGATGAATAAAATGAAAAATTGTTGCATAAAAAGTTTCATTTTCAAGCTTCATTTTGATGCATTTCAAATTAAATGTCAATTTTTGGTGTTATCCTTCCTGGCTGAGGATCGGATATCCTAAATATAAACCAGTAATTAGAGCTATGTGCTTATAATTATTTCAGGCCCAATTCCCTCGTAAATTTTTATTTTTACCCGTTTTTAACTTAACGTAAGAAAGATTCTGTAAAAGTCTCATTCAATATGTAGTTTTATAATAGAATGAGTGACAGGTAAGAGATGAGATATTGTTCATGTTATACTTCTGCTGCACACATGATCTACATGATATGGGTTTCATGAATATAAATTGTATGCTTAAAATTGCATCACAAAAATGTCTGTGTACCAAACATCTGACAACACATATCCTCATTTGATACGTAGATCAATTATAGTTGCATTCTCTGAATACGTAAGTATAGTTTATTAAAGCTCCCTGAGTATTTAGAGATATTGATGAGGTCTTGCGTTATCTTAAAATTGAAATCCAGGTCAAGATACTCCTGAAAAAAATCTAATTTTGAACAGAACAAATGCAAACTAGTTTGGATCAGGTACTAGTGTTGGAAAAAAATCCCTTTTCCAGTAGTCAAATCGACTGTGTGTCCATTGTTCTGATCGAATAAAGGGAGACACCCTTAACTACTTAACTATTTCAATGAAATATGAAGATTACAAATAATAATCTTAAAAGTCCATTGTAAGAATACAAATGGGCAAGAGAGCAAAGATTTCCATCTAAACCATCAGAGGTGAAAAAAACCCAGATGCTTTGGAGGAGTAAGCATTTCCTGTCGACCGGTGTAAAGACGAATAATGACCCCCATCGAATAATGACCGGGGGTCATTTTTCGACAGCGAAAAATGACCCCCGGTCATTATTCGACGTAGAAAAATGACCCTTTTGCCCGTAGAAAAAGTGTCACTTCCCTAAAAATTTGCAGAACCCACGTGAAGAAAAATGACCCCCGTAGAAAAATGACCCCCTGTAGATTAAAGCTAAAATTTTTAGGGGGCAAAAAAAAAATTGGATAAAGAAGCATATTGGCCAAAATGCTCACCTGAGCTTATTGGGAATAAACTGATGATATGTTGATCTCATAACATTATACAATTATAGCTATATTTTAAGGTAAATGCAATGATTCAGAATCTAAAGGAGTAAAAGATTTATCAAGCCTTAAGGGTTAGGTAAACATTGTTTTTTGATGGTGGAAATCATCGAACTGACAGAAAAAATCAGCAGTATTATATATTATTATATCCTCCGCTTGAAAAGCGGGAGGGTATATAGTGATTGGGATGTCCGTCCGTCCGTCTGTTACGCTTTGAGGTATCCATCTCTTATCCGCAAATCCTCATATATAAAAAGATGTGTTTGTGAAACAGCTATGCCCCTGTATGGCAACATAACGAAGATTAAACTTTTCTTAAATGCAATTTAAATATATTGTTACCCAAAGTAGGGTCTTCTCAAATGAAATACAACTGCAAAATAGGAAAGCCCTAGCACCACTTGTTCAAAAGTAATGGCTAAGGATAAGTTTTTGAAAGGTACGTCAAACTCAAAGGTCAAAGTTGATGATTTCTTAAGAAAATGTTTAATGTAACAAGGATTACATATGTGAAGTATGAATACCCTAGCCCTTACCGTTCAAAAGTTATGGCCAAGGTAAAAAAAAATCATAAGTACGGAAAACTCCAAGGTCAAGGTCAAAAGGTCAAGGTTTTTAGTATCCAATGAAAGGTAATGCCAAAAAACTACATATTTGAAGTATGAGAGTACTAGTATCTACCGTTTAAAAGTTATGGCCAAAGTAAAAATTTGGCATTTTTGTGTAAAATGGGATAAACTCCAAGGTAAAGGTCAAAAGGTCAAATTTGGTGGTACCCAAAGTAAGGTCTTGTCACAAGGAATATACATATTAAATATGAAAGTCATAGCTCCAATAAATGAAAAGTTATGGTAAAGGTTAAGGTTTTTGCGGACAAACAAACCGCCAGATAGACAGACGGACATACAGACGAACACGATAAAACTATATACCCCCGAATCTTCGATTACGGGGACATAAAAAGAAATGGTCTTCAATTAACTTTTCATATTAATATACATTATAAAGAAGACGTTACAACAATGAAAATGTTTGTTCTGATTTTCATATTAAATTCTCTGAAAAATATACTCAGAACTGAGTAAAAGGGTGGAGTAAAACAAGAATTAAGGTAGAACCTATGTCGGAAAAGTCTTTGTCACAAGATTTTCAAACTTTTCAAAATGATAAATTAGTACTTGCTTATCAATCAGTTAAGATATCATGATATGTTTCCTTGTTTTTTAATCTAGAACAGGCTGTGAAACTTGGTATGGTATTTACATACTGCGACTTCACATTTTCAAATATTTTTAGGGGTACTTGTCATAAAGGGAATATGAAAAATCACAAAAATACTTCTTCAAACATCGTCGTTTATAAACTTTTTTAACTGAATAATATTAAACAATATTTTATCAAGAATAATTTCTTTTTTATTCAATTAACATAAAAGATAAGTCCACCATTAAAAAAAATAGTCAAATGAACTCTATTATTTTTAGTCAATTATTCACCCTATATTTGTAAATATTTTTTAGAAGTCTTTGTCACAATGTTTTCAATCTTCAATATGATGAAGAACATAGCCAAATGATTACAAAAAATGATTAAAATATATACCTTTCCCCTCTAACTAATGAAAGATAGGCTATATACCGATACTCATATTCTTGACCTTTTTGCACTTACACGGGATTTAATAATTAAATGAATGTTTGGGGTTACTTTCAGATTAAATATTTATCAGAAATTGTACTTTTACTTTAAAAAGATCATATTTAATAGAAAAATTGTAATCAAACACCAAGAATATGAATAGGTAACAAATAATTGTTAAAAGGAATGCACTTCATTTCATTATAGATATCACAAAAATGTATACACGATCAAACGATCTACAACACGTACATCTTAGACACATTTTATCAATATATTACACTATATAGCTGGCAAGTAAAGATTTCTTACGATTTATGCATTCCTTCAAAATGGTTACATACCATTCAAATTATTACGAAAGTTGTATGTACATTGTAATTTCATTACACTAGATAGTCTTGGGTTTGTCAACTTCAGGTCTAGATCTAGTAAATAAAAGGTGCCTACATATTTTCTCTTATGTAAGAAATATATTGCCATTAAGCATTATAAACCGAAAAATATATGAATTGAATTAAGATTATGTTGGCATGATTGAATTCTGTGAATTTCAAAATGCAGTATTTTCTACCATTTTTATTGAAGCTGTCAAGTACGGGAAAAAGTGGCATTGAATTAATTATGACGTCTTAATGGGTTAGCACAGGTTTAACACATTTACAAGTTATGATGTCATACGAAGTAGGTTCTACGTTAAAAGAAATGTAATGAATACTGTGTGCTAAATCAAAAGTTTATGTCTACATGTATAGTTTTTGCATTAGAATGACTGTGTATTTTACACTAGCCCATAGTTTACAGAGCATATTTTTAGGTCTTATACTTACCCCACCCCCTTTCTTATTTAGGAGGAAGTCGATATTGAACAAAAGCAAAAAAAAACCACCCTACCTTTATTTTTCTATAAGAAAGGAATTAAAAATAAGCTAAAAATAATCTACTATTCTACTAATTTTTAACTGTTACTTTGCCACAATACTTTCAAGTATACCTCCACCAACATTTAAAGTATGCTTTAATCATGGCGAAGTAAATTATGATATGATAGTACTTGTGTGAAGGCTTAACTTCATTTCAATATTTTATCTAGAGCCTCTTTCAGAATTATTGAAAGGTATAGAGTTTTATTTATATTTCTGCTTTTCATTTATTATTTTTTTTTTTGTTTTGATTTAACGTAATGTTCTTTTTTTTTGGGGGGGGGGATAAAAATTTCTTCCTCTTTCATTGTCAAATAGGATTTGCCAAACTTAAACAAACTAAAAGTTGAAATGACGGAAAATTTAATTTTTCCTATTAAAGAGTATTTAAACCTGATTTTTGCATGGTTTGATTTCTAAAAACAAGTGGAATATCATTCTTTAAGCAAACATTATAAGGAGGAATATTAAAAAGAAATTTTATTTACTTGACAATTAAAGAATCTCTTTTCAAACACAATTTTAGCATTGAAAGACTACGTGAATCTCTTAATTATTTCATACGACTTTTTGTATTTTTCTGGTTACAGAAAATGTAAAAATTAGTTTCGCTGTAAAAAAGATATCAAAGAGTGTATATTTTGTATCACTTTAAAGGGGGTCATTTTTCAATGGGGGTCATTATTTTATAGGACTAACATATAAAATAATGACCCCCTAGGACCCTTTTTCTACAAAAAATGATTTTTTTCTACGGGTGGGGGTCATTTTTTGTCGTTGAAAAATGACCCCCCGGTCATTATTCGATGGGGGTCATTATTCGTCTTTACACCGGCCACACAAGCCGGGTGTTTCTTGATATGATAGAGTAAACGGAAAGATCTGTGGACAATTCAGTGGGTTGATTATGACTTAACAATTTGAATTAGATACGTAAGTCAACATTCAAAATTACATTTACTGAA
Source organism: Saccostrea glomerata (assembly GCA_003671525.1). Classification (NCBI taxonomy): domain Eukaryota; kingdom Metazoa; phylum Mollusca; class Bivalvia; order Ostreida; family Ostreidae; genus Saccostrea; species Saccostrea glomerata. The sequence continues at coordinate 61,767 of PRKT01000846.1, read as the reverse complement.
ATGGTCATTTATCGACTAGAGAATTTGAGAAATATTAACTTTTATGGAGGAAGTGTCATTCTTATATCTTTATTTTTTTGTCAATAGCCTGTCTCATTTTAGAACTTGTTTGTTCAAAGAAAATGGTATTATGCAGATCATAATCATTATTACTATACTTGTCAAAAGGGGGAGTTTCGATAAGGTCGTTTCTCGGCCCACTTATTTTCAAAAAAATAAATTTCAATTTATTTTTTCAAAATTAGTTTAGAATTAAAGATGAATATCTTAATTTTTGTTATAAATATTTCAAAAGTTAAAATGAGATAAATTTTCATCGTAGCCGACACAAACTTAGATGTACCCGTAAGTGCGTTAACATTGGGCCTATGGGGAAATATAAGAGGGTGGCATTTATCAATCGATTTTTAGAATATGAAGTGCATGAGGGACACTCACCTAGTTTTGCCCAATTTTTAGATATACCCTGCACACTAATAGTTTACAATATGATGAGTGTCGCGTGTGCACTTCATATCCAAAAACTGAAAATTGTCTAAAATTTGCATACCTAAAATTAGAACATTCTGGTTACTTGATCATATACCAGGTTAAAATACTAACCCAAAAGTAGCACGTTTTTTCAAATCAAAGATAATTCTCGAAAATATTAACAATAGAATATATTTTCGAATACTGTCTTCATTTCAATACTTATTTCGACGTCAGCGTATAACGTTAACGTCACATTTTTAGTTCAATTACACGGAATAGGGGAGTTTTCTTAATACCGTCGGCATTCCCAGTTTAATATTTTTCAAGCACGTATTTTTTATATCATCTAGTCCCTTGACCAGTTATTCCTTGTCATCTGTCGGGTTTCAGATGCTGTGTTTTAAGCTAATATGTTGTTAAAGTAAGTTTATGTTTTTTTTTTTTAGCAATGCCACTTTATAAGTGCTTGATGACCAGACATGCTTCATGGTGCATCTTCAGAGGCACAGTGCTAGACTTGTTTCGGATGCTGGGTCTGACTTACATTTCATTGATGAATGCTCAGAGTAAAAGGTTGACTAAACTTGCACCGGTGATACATTTAGGGTTGCACATTACCAGAAATGGTCCAGATGACAGATGTTACTTATATTTTCTGACTGATTGAACGAAAAAAGTGAAAACGAGTCCATTCCTTAACGTTCTGTATCAAACATATTATAAATAGCCTTTTTCGAATAGAAACCCTTGCTCCAATCTGCTAGAGAAGTTTCTGTAGGGAGCATGAATTTTTTAATGACTAAATGTTGATTTATATGTTTCTACAGAATTTGGGATTTAACACATCTTTTGCATTTATTAACTTTCAGAATGAAATGGAAACATTCAATCTATTTAAGTTTTTTATCATTTGGCTATTTATTCGAGTTAGTATTGCATTACTATTTATAGTTTTCTACCTGCAAGTATAACCTGGGTTTAAAATAAAATAAAACATGTAAATTCCAATTCAATAATTCCGCAAATAAAAAATCATTGAAGCGAAACAAAATAAAAACATGATCTATTTCTAATCGAGGTTAACTCATTTACCAAAACTTAGTACAATATTTACATGTACAAGCATTTCGAAAAAAAAAATTATCCCCCGCCCCGGGTTAAAAAATCATAATTCCGTCAAAAATCAATGAAGCGGAATTCAAACTCGATCTTTAAATCAGAAAAATACACTTAATACTAAAAAAAGTTTATCAAATAAAAGTTTGCAAGCAAACGATTATAGAGAAAAGTGCGGAAAAACCAAATGGGACAGACTGACAGACAGAGGAAACGGATAGCTAGACAGACGATACGGAAACTATACCTATAGTCCCTCCGGTTTCACCGGTAAGGGACTAATAATTTCTTTCTTGATAAAATATATTGACTTTGTTTAATATCATTGATATATTGAAATGCAATGAACATTGCAATGCGATTCTTTTGAATATACATTTAAAATAATATTAAAATGTATTTGCATTTCTTTAATCGTACGGAAATCCTTTTTTTTTCAAAGCATGGTTTAAAATTAAATTATATAATATTACAGTATAATTTCACACTAAATTTTGCACTATAACTTTAGTTAATGAAAATGTATTACAAACAGTTCTAAGCACCTGTTAATTTCACTCAAGGTGATCTTTCTCATGTCTATTTATTTTTTACATTTGCTTCTCTACTTACGGGAAAACTGTTATAAATCGATTATTATGTTCAAATATAAACTGTCCGTAAATTCCTCTTGTAAACGTTACTGTCTATACTGTATATATATATGTTTTATAAGTTAAATTCCCCCTCGTTTAAAGAAAAAGTACAATTAAAACTCGAGAAAAATCTTGCAACTAACAAAACATTCATATAAAAAAATATTTATTAATTGTCTGTAGAAATTAATATTGAAATTGGTAATTTAATGCCTTTATTCACATCTATCATATTTCATTTATGTTTTGAGGTTGAAAAAAACTTTAGTATCCCTTTTTAAATATGCCTACTCCTAAAATGAAGGAAAGGGGGTATACTTAAACTTTTATTTATCACGTGAAAAGAAAATGAGCAGTATAAATTATTTTCATATTTTTAGGAAGATAAGACATTTATCTACAACATATCACAATTTCATAACATTTCTCGAGGGGCCGCAAAACAGCCTTATCGAAACTCCCCCTTTCTGAGTCTCCACTTTCATTTTTTCAAAAAATTCAAAACCCTAACATCAATGTACTAGTTGCTTACAATTTTGCCTTTAATTTGCAATACTTATCTTTCAAGGCCAAAGAAATTGTAATCGAATGTGTAATTACTCTACCGTGACCGTTTTTGTTAAAAACCATGAAGTTCGAGTTTCATTTGTTTTTCGGGTGAATTCTTCACATTTTTACTTCCATGTGTTGTCTATCTTTAATTAATAACGAAAACAGGAAAAAGTTTGATTAAAATGCGGTGTATGTCCATACAAGAATTTGAAAGTGAAGTTGAAATTGCCCAAACTGGTCGTAGTTAACGAGAATTCTGTTTCCTTTCACTATGTGACTTTATTTTACTTAAAACCGTTATAATTACCACCCGAAAAACACACAAAGCATACCTGAATTCCATATAATCATTAGAAATCGCTAGATTTTCGATAAACACAACAAAATCAATGGAACCGGAAGTGCCCTCCCCCCTGTCTAACTGGAGGAGTGGGTAATACATGCAATGAGACATTATGTAACTATTGTCAGCAAGGCACAGGCACTTTTGGTTAGCCTACTTGTCATCTTTTAAGATCTTAAAAAAATACACCAAGACTATACTAGGCAGTCTGTGCCATAACGAATGAAATTCAAGAACGAAATCACAAATTAAAGATCAATTTTAAATAAAATCCAAATATGACAAAGCATGGGGAGCCGCACAAGCATAAACAAAGCAATAACAATGTAAACCTCTTATGTTAAAAAAGAAACTGTGAAAGGGTTCGACTTTTATTTAATTCAATGACAAGAGACTCTTTTCATCAGATCAAATAGAGTTTTTTTTTCATATTGATTAAAAATTCTGAATTTGCCAATTGTATTCCATGTTAACATTAAGGATTGAGTTAAAGCAGAGTTTGCAGAGCGAATTGAAATTATAAAATCAAAGTACTGAAAGTACTCATGGGAGTTGAACATGGTAATCTGAAAGATCTCACAGGAAGTAGAGGATTATTTTCATGTTTTCAGATTTAAGTCAGCTAGAACTGATTTGTTAGAGATACAACACGAAACATTAAAAATAATTTCAATTATTTTTGAATAGCGAAGATCATGGGACTGCTTTTGTGCTTTCCGAAAAAAAATATTTTGATAGACCGGAGAGCTACAGTGGCACCCATTGAAAAAAAACTATATAATTTATATTAACTGCACACTAAAAGTGCGTGCGCTGGTTCTCGATTTATTTTTCCATGTTTTTTAACGGTCACATCAAAATATTACTTACATGTTCTAAAATATTCCACAACAAAACATCCCTTATAATTGTTGTTAATAGCCCTTCAGCCCCTTCTGGCCTAAAAATTGACATCATATAAAATGTCGTTTATTTATGCTGCGCTGCAATTTTTGTTTGCAAGATAATTTGGTCCAACGCACTTCGTGCAAATGTCAAATATAAGCGAACTTCATAGAGGAGGAAGGAATTTTTTACACTTTTTCACGTTTGAGGTATAAGAATTAGAAAAAAATTAATCCAGAACTAAGCTCAACTTTTCGCGCTCAATAAATGTACTGTTTTTACAATGGCTGGCGCTGTAGCTATGGGGCCTGTCAAAATATTTTTTTCAGAGAGCTACAGTTCTGCAGCTACTTTTAGATACAGGTCAGTTAGAGCAGGTAGGATTCAAACTTCTTTCAGTACCATTTATTACTCAAACACTGCCCTCATACTTATGAAACATTTGAATTAAAACGCCCTCTTCTCTCTTTTGAATGTGTACAAGATATTTGGTCCCAACAAAGAAACAAACACTCTTTATATCCGAGGTTACCATCAACAGACACTAGATTGTCATTTTTCTTTCTCTGATTAAAACTAGCATTTGCTTTTCTCTTTTGGGTATGAATGGTTCTTTTCGGACACAATAATCAATTTTCATAGAATTCTGTGATTATCTTTTCTATCAAATGTATCTATCTTTATATTTTCAATAATTTTAAATTTCATTTCAAGTTATTTCTATATAGAAGTAAATATTTCTGAATACTTTTCATTTTGTTCGTTTTGCGTTCGAAAATTTTTGACTCATATTGAGACACTACCATTTGCCGATGGAGCTAGCTACATGTAGATCTATAAATTTTTACCCATACACAGCACTCAGAACCATTGAGCAGTAAGGGTCGTTTTTTGCCAGCACCTACAGCGAAATGGGATTTCGGTTTATAATGGCCTCGTCAAAAGAGTTCATCTCAAAATGCATTCCGCAGGAACGTGCGACTCAAGGAATCAACACCTTACTTTGAATCTCTAGAGCACACTATTTTAACAACTGCGCCACGCGAGTAACACTCAGTTTTTGTGATTTTGATTTGACTCAAATGTAATTGAAAATCAGACATAGTTTAACGAGCTACTACAAGAAAAACACATAAGAAACGATATGTTTTCACACATCGATCATTGGGATTATTATAGCATTGTGTCTGCATACACATTTATTCATTCATTTTAATTGTTTTATAAATTATTAATAAAAGCCACGCACATTTTTCAATTTCAGTTCTAGTGACAAAAAACACGTGACCAACTTAATGCTGATAAATTCATGAAATTAAAAATTAATGTCATTTGAAATCGTGTTATCGAATATCAAAAAACTTGAATAGCATTTAAATACTATTATTTTCCCCTTTACCAACGTAAAAAAAATGAGTTGCATGTATCTGGTCTGACAAAACTTTTTTCAGTCTAACAGATCATTTTACTTGTCAGAACAAAAATGTCTGACCCTGATTTTTTTCCGTACTATTCTTTAAACGAAGCGTTGTTCTGTCTCTTCATTGCTGAAACAAATTGAAAGAAGTTGTGTAAAACCTTAGCGTTCCTTTGACATTACATGTACAGTGGCGCCTCATTTATCCGGACACTTTGGTTCCCAGGCAAATTGTCCGGATAAGTGAAGCGTCCGGATATCTGAATTCTATCGATTTCTCTTCCATGTATACTGTATTTGTATTGTAACTCTTATGTATACTTCAACGCTATCAAATAGAAATAATTTATTTTTTAAAACACTATATCTTTTGTATACATCAGCACTACTTTTACACTTTTTTTCAAATATAATAAATATTTTTATAGCTGAAAACTAAATGCCGACTCGCGCTCTCTTTGCCGGTGGTGTAGACATGGTTGTAGCTGAAGAGCAGAATGACAAACATTGGATATAACGCTGCTTATAAGGAAAATTTTTCATTACCCAGCTTAGTTTTAACTTTCTACTTCCTATAAATTGAGAAACATAGCCAAGCGAATTCTCTCATTTGCAGCTTTGATTACACCCAAGCGAGCTGTCAGTATCGAGTCTGATTTTAATTTGAACACTCATCCACGCTAAATCTGACATAATTAAAATTCATGCAGTAATCATCCCAAGCGAAATCATTGATTGTCTAAAATTATTCAAATTTGATTGAATGTTTTAGGTTTTTTTTTTTTCGATAACTGCCACCAATTACAATACCGATTTGTGTGTGCACATGTGTAGACTATGAGATTATGAAACTATGTCGTCCCGTCTATAAATAGAAAAATATTTAAAACTAGCTCTGTACTAAATTATAAATATTTCGCAGATAACAAATAACTGAATAGATATTGTTTTCTGTTACCAACACAGTTAATTGTTTATTTTCATTTGTGTATCGATCTCTCGTATATTATGACCATATCAACTTAGCATGCTTAATCTGTGGACTAATCATCGTAAGTCATTCATAACAGGTCACAGGTGATTGTCATGTAAAAACAATCAATCCGGCCAGTGTTTTGATAACAATTATCACTCAGTTCAGGCGTGAGTGTTGACAAGAAGTGAAGTACAAATTAAAATTTACCGTCCGGATAAATGAACCAATTTATAACGTAAAAATACATTTTGTAGTAAATAAGAGCCGTCCGGATACGGAACGCGGAATTCCGGATAAATGAGTCAAAATTACGTTGAAAAAATCCGTTCCCGAGAAAAATCGTCCGGATGGTGAAGCGTCCGGATATCTGGCGTCCGGATATCTGAAGGTCCACAGCTTCTTACTCTGACAGCAGACAAAAGCTCTATTTTAAATAATTCCGACCCTTTCCAAAGATTTTCCTAAATCTTGTCATTCCTTTAAATGACATGGCCATCGAACCATTTGGTATATAAAGGAGAGAATGAACTAATCTTAATTATCAAAAAGTTTAATATTCAGAATAAACTTTTAACAGCACTGGGGCGTAGTAGAGTCAGCCGAGGATTGTCAGTTGATAAATGACAGAAAACTGGGACTCTTTTTTAATCCGGAAATCAAATTTATGAGTCATTTCTAGGAGATATGACAAAAATATGCTATTCAAGTTAAGGTAATTAAAATTCAATTTAATTTACTTTCAAATCATTTATGACAATTGGATTAAATTAGAAAAATGAGATGGACTAATTTTATTGCGGACTTTTCTGCGATTTTATATAGAATGGTGTGAGTTTATATTGAATATCACAGGGGAGTAAATCGGCCGACACAGAAGCACCACGACGGCCGCTATATAATTCATTGTAAAATTACTGCGCTAGAAATCGCGTGGCGACCATGGGAGATCGAACATAGTTCAACTCCCAAAAATATAGGACTCTGATACAGTACCGATCAGACCCAACCTGACACCCAAGCAGTCCCAGAAGTCCCCGCCTGGGACTGCTGTGGGACTGCTTTGGGACCGCTGTGGGACTGCTCTGGGACTGCTATAAAAAGCAGATTCAGCAGTTCCAGCAGTACCAGCTGTCTCTGGGACTGCTTTCTAGGACGGCTTTGTTCACTCATGTGTGAAAGAGGTTCTGAGTGACATGATAGCTCTGCCCTTTGTGTATTCTGAATTTGCAGACTCCCAGCTGTTTTGTTTACTAGCAGCAGAGAGGAGTTTAAACTATTAAAAAAGCAAGGATTTCCTACAACCTATTGATAAGGAGAAATTATTATAGTTAATTAATATTTTCAGAGACTGTATATTTACACAAATATAGTTTAAAATATTTTTTTCAAAATAATGTTTTTCAATAAGGACATCAGGAGAAGATTTTTATCCCTAAAGATAAACAACAGGTTTATGGAAAAAAATATCTACATGTAGGCCTATTTTATTATTTAATGTAAAATATGTGCACTCAAAATTTGCATTGGCACTATTTAAAGCAATATGAGCTGTATCTTCGAAAATTTTATTTTGCTGGTAAAATGTGCTATTATGATTAATTTGTATGTAATTTAAACCCTTATGAGCAATAAGCCCAAAATAAAGTTTAAAAATGTTTCAGAAGAAATATTTCTGTACAACCGAACATACATTTTATATAAGAAATCATTATTGTACAGGACGACAATAATTCAATTTTGCTTCAATCAAAGCTAATAAAAAATCTTCCATCACTAATATGAACAGCAGAAGTTTATAAATGATTTATTTTTCTGTAATTTAATTAGTTAATCACAAATTTTCAATAAAAATTTTCGATGTCAAACATGCAGCTCATATTGCTTTAAAAATAATCATTACAGTTAGATATTAGATTTCTAACTGAAAAGCTACATGTTTCATGAGTACCACGCTAAAAAAAGTACTTCATTCAACCTCCAAATAAAGTCTAACAATTAAATAAATGACCATGAAATAAAATTATGCTACCATTCTTCCGTAACTTAAACAATGTGAAGGAATAAGAATAATCATTGGGGAATTTATCATGCAATGAATTACCGACATCCACGAGCATCGGTCCCCCACAAACATTGATGACTCTACAATTTATGTTTTGTTTCTATGAACTTTTAAGCTTGATCACTGATAGTTATCTTCAAAAGTTATTTTCACAAAAGGTAAATAGATCTTTAATTTATTTGCACTAAACATTGTGTCAAATGTACTTAAAATTTGATCACTGGATACAAAAGAAGCTCTCTTGAGAATAAAAGACAATGTGTTTAAGAGGAAAAAATGTCGAATTATTTTAATCCTTTATTCTAAATGAATGTGCAAGCTGTTATTTAGTTAGTTTTTCTAGATTAGAGTATTACTCAAAAAAGTTAAAGTCATCACGTTTATCATATAGCTTGGTTGTTAGATTACCATTACTGTCCTTTTCAAGTTAAATATCCAAGTATGAAACAGATGTGTCTGACTCCGTGGTATCTTTTATCTCAGAAAATTGCCCAGAAAATTAAACTTTGATTGAGAAATATTTGATTATGTTTAGGGGGTATATGCAGACTTCAAGGCACTGAATATTTTCATATTCCATGTCGAAATATTTTAAAATGACGTCAGAGAAATGAAGTAAATTTAAGATATCCTCATTTTAAGGAAAAAGTATACATATTACGTCGATTTTTTTAGTAATACTCACCGCGACCGGGCGCAGGTCTGCTCAAGCTCAATATTTTTATAGAATGCGTAGAATGATAATTTCAATGATATTATGTAAATATTACATGTAGTTGAGTGTAACATTGAAAATTTTCACCCCAAGAAAACCATTGTCAACCGAGGCGCTCAGGTGATTTGAATATTTGGCCGGTGTAACGTTGAATATTGACCGCAGTTGAAAATTGACCCGGGGTTCATTTTTCAACGTTGAATATTGAACCAGGGGTGTTTTTTCTCCGTTGAAAATTGAGACCAAAAGTCGTTAAATTTATACCCGGGGTCATTTTTCAACAGCTTGATTTCTTTTCTTATACTCGATGACAAGTTGAAAATAGACCCTGTTGAATAATGACCCCACCTCAGAGTTTGAACATTTTTTGAACTGGGAAGTTGTTTTACGGGATTTATCAGTATGTCTATATTTATATTTCGGTTTCAATTTTTTCCCCTTTTCAGGATAATGGAAATAAACCGATCATCCTGTGTATATATGTACATTTTGATCAGTACGCGATTTCAGTTATCTTCAAGTATGACAACTTTATTTTTTGGCAATACTCTCCAAAATCTACATCCATAAATAACTACAAAACTATGAATAGGGCATAAAAGAAAAATCCTGGAAAATTGGTGTCTAGCAAGTGAGCCCTATATAATATTATATTGATTAGTTGGACAGAACATTCCATCTAGTTAAATTCAGTATAAAAATTAACAAAATTAAAAGCTTAAAAATTAGAATGAAACACATCGGTCAAAATGAATTTAATGATAGGTAATATTTGTGAAAAGATCAATATAGCGACCATAACATGTAAGTATTATGCTGACTTTAAACAAGGTTGGTGAAATCTTTGTAACAAGCTTTTCTGTCGGTAGCCTGCCTCGGCCTAAAAATCGATCGTTTTCGGAGCATAACATTGAGAATGCTCCGCAAAGTTAGAGTCTGGGATGGACTAAAAGCTGCTCTTCCCACCATCTTTGATATCAACAATTAAAATGATCAGAAAAGCTCACTTGAGCCATTAACTCAGGTGAGCTAAAAACGCCGTCCTTGCAACAATAAAACAAGCAAACAAAACGTGGAAATGGAAACTAGCCAATATTGAAAAATTGGATGGAAGGGCCGCTTCAATGTTATATTTTGGCTACTTTATTACAAAAACTAAATAACGCTGAAAGTCAAGGTTGTGTATCTAAGGCAAACTTTTTTTTGATTTAAAAAAAACCTACAAAAATGAAGAAAACAGCCCAGTAACAAGTACATAAAAAAACAACCTTTCTTCAAAAATAAACAAGTATGGTACTAATCCCCAAAAGGAGAGATCAGCTCCCCCCCCCCCCTTTACCTTCTCTTACTAACAAAATAAATTTGTATTAATTGTTAGGTTCGTTCTTGAACTGTTCGATTAATCACTTAACCTTTTATTTTGAAAAAGTCCGGTTTTCAAGTTAAACATTTTAAGTTATGAATGTTGTGCATAACTAAATTAAGATGAAATTTTAAGTGCATTATGCGTAAAACTCACACCATTTTCCAAATACTAATATTACAAATTTTAAAATTAAAATAAATGAAGTGTTGTTAGCACAAAAAATATAAATAAACAAATTTCTGAACTAAAATGTATATTTTGTAACTATGTTTACTAATATTCATATAAAAATTTACTTCTTTTTAAATAAATATTCGGTGAAATATTGCAATTGTGAGCTATACGTGTAACTTTGAAAGCTAAGATATCTTTTTAAAAATATTTTATTCTAAGAATAAAACTGAATTAAGTGTGTATTTATTACATTGGTGTCGGAAGCAAATTTAAAGTGCCGGGGGTGGGGGGGGGGGGGGAA
>PRKT01000846.1:25000-47950 GCA_003671525.1 Saccostrea glomerata | reverse complement strand
TGATAGCACATTTCATCAAATTCTATATTTATTTATTTCTGTTTCACTTCTTTCGACTGATAAATGTTTCTCTTGTGATAATAAATGCCAATACCTTTTTCAAAACTGTTTAAATCGCGATAATTTTAACAAAAAACAATAAATCTTAATTTCATGCAAATCACAAAAAGGATCCGAAAAAAGTATAGCCATCGCAAAAATATGTTGCAAACATAGTATAGCATTCACTCAAACCAAGAATAGTCCAATTTCTCTAAAAAGCGTAATTTATAGAAATCAGATGATGTTTGGTGGATGAATTGAGGCGAAAACTAAGTTACAATAACTTTTACAACAGAATATAGTTTGAAAAAATTAAAAACAATTGAAATAATGCAAAATGAGCGAAAATCCCATTTTAACTTAGTAAATGAGGATGGTATCGAATTTCTAACTTGTTTCACCTTAAAAATTTTCTCAAATATATTTACATTGATTCTATAAAGGTTTAATAACTTTTTTTATTTCTTAAATGTACTTTTACCCATATTTTGCCTGCAGAATTTTCTTTTTTACCCATAATGCATCAGAGTACCCAAATCAATATAGCTAGTGATCCAAATCAAGTAGATTTTCGATTAGCACTTTGTATACAGTGGAATAGCTTTTAACGTCTTAAGAGCAGACATTGTCAATATTTTACTTTAGGGGGCAAGAATATGTAATAAAGAGCAAAAAGGCCTATTAAAAAATCAAGTTTTTTTTTCTCCTGTACATATTTAAAACACAGTAAATTAAAGAAGAATGTAATTTTCAATCTGAAAAATACATATCATGCAGCGACTTATTACTTTGTCAATAGCGAACTCCTTCGAAATATGTATCTAAAAAAATAAAAAGAATTCAAATGACTGTCAATAAATAAATTAAAGCTTTCATGCATTTGTAAAGTCAAAAATGTAATAACTTTAGCTGTTGATAAAATCGACCTGTTTCTCTTATCAGATCATATGACTGTCTTCCTCGTGTATGTTTAATTAGTAGATATTAGGTTAACAGTGGAATGTATACCTATAATAAACCATTGTGATAACCTGATACAAACAATACTTGTCTTCTGTAGTCTATACACTGTATATGTAAAACGTTCTGAACATTGACCAGGGCATAAATTTAAGAGAAAAAAGGAAATATTTATGGATTATTTTGTTCTGTAAATATAGCAAAACTACATGTGTTTTCTTTGTGTGTCTATAAGTCTAAATGGATATCAATTTTTGCATTTAAAAGTTTACTTTTATCTGATTTGAAAGACAAGAAAATGTGCTATTTTTGCTATTGTTGTTTCTGTTAAAATCTGAACTTAGGTGCTTATGGGAATTGATTTTAACGGCAATTTCAATGGAACGTGATGTGTACAAGCATGCATCGCATCGTCTTACTGATGAAAATGTAATCAGGTATCTCTTGGAGCAAATGTCTGGGAGTCTACCGCGACCCTGAAGACTTAGATAGGTAAGACATACCCAGTTTGAAAGAAAACTATAAATTAAATAAAATATAGAATGAAAAATTGAGGAAATGGTTCAGAATGGATGATTTATTTAAAATATCTGCTTCTATAGGGGAAAAAAAACAGCCCTTTAAAAATATCACTAGGAATTTTTTTTATTGTATGTTGGTTCTTTAATGGGATTCAGTATCGAAATTTTGTTTTCAAAATGTCAGAAAGTTGGTGGTTAATTCTCTTAGAGTTAAATCTAAAGTGTGGATTTGTTAACATTAATAACACATAGGTTACCTGAGTATCATGTACCAACAATTGAATTTGGTTCTTGCTTTTTAAACCGAAAGCTATGAAATTCACAGGTTTGAGAGAGGCACTACTATTTTATCATGACTGTACTCTTCGCATGCTTGCTTTGGTTACTTGATATCCAGAGATAGGTAAGAGGAAAAGAGAGAAAATGTACTTCCACTTCATGACAAATTGTGCAGTCCAATCCACAGGAGCGAATGACCCTGGGGTCACATGTTTTAAAAAAAAAATGAAATTTTAACATAAATTTTATTTCATTATAAATGGTTATTAACACCAAAGAACAGATCTCAAATTATTACTTTATATTCAGACTATGTACCCCCACCCCCTCAAACCCAACCCAGGGGTCCTGAAATGAACCACTTTAGAAGAGGCACCTTTCTTCATCATAAAGATGTACATAGATCTTTGACACAATACCCAGAAGCAAAGGAAAATTCATGCATTCCTTGCATTTAAAAGATTATTAGAGCCCCATCCTAACACCAGAACCCCGAACCAGGGGCCATAAAATTTACAATTTTGAAAGAGGCAGCCTTATTCAACATCACGTGTACTTGGTTAGCTTAATTAATACCCAGGAGCAGAGAAGAAGAGTTTTGAAAGAATAAATGCATTTTCACCAGATAATCAAAAGAGCCCCGTCCTAAAACCAGAACACAGGAGCCATAAAAGTAACAATTTTTGAAGAGGCTATCATGCTCATTGTTTTTAGTACTTTGTTTGTTTAATAGTCAGGGGCAGAGAAGAAAGAATTTCAAAGAAAAAATGCAATTTCACTATATAACCAAATAGAGCCCAACCCTAACCCAAAACCCCCTGACTCATGGGCCATGAAATTCACAAATGTTGACGAAGCATCCTTCCTCATAATAACTATATACATGGTTCATAAGTAAAATACCCAAGAGCAGAGGAGAAGATTTGAAAAGAATTTATGCATTTTCACTAAATAATCAAAAGAGTACTATCCTAAAAATAAAAACTCTGACCCATGGGCCATGAAATTCATAATGTTGAAGGAGGCAGCCTTATTCAACATAATCATATAATTTGTTAGTTAAATATCCAGGAGCAGATAAAAAGATTTTTGAAGATATAATGCATTTTCACCATAAAATCTATTTTGCCCCGCCCTACCACTAGAACATCTGACCCCGTGGCCATGAATTTCACAATTTTAGTAGAGGACTAAATGCTTATAACAATCATGCTAACAGTTTGACTGCTTGACGTCCATGAGTATAGAGAAAAATCCTTAAAGATTGCATTAATTTTAGTGGTTTTGGCTCAACCCCTCAGGAACCAGGGGAAAAAGTACCAAGAAATTCACAATTTTTGTTCCCCTTCACCCACAGATGTTTTGTGACAAAATTGGTTGAAATTGGCTGAGCGGTGTCAGAGAAGAACCTGGAAGTGTTCAAATATTAACGCACACTGTACGAAAATTGATATTTTTCCAAAGTAGTAGGAATAAAATTAAAAATGTGAAGGTAAAAAAATGTGTCAATTAAACACGTCCAAAAATTTGAAGTTTAAATAACTCTTAGATGAAATAAGATTTTTAATATTTGTTCGTGTGCAATGTTATTAGAATAATTAAGGTTATCCGATCCTCAGGTTCTGAAAATCAGGCACTGAGTAATTGAAAATGCTTACATAGATGTCTCTAAATTCTCAAATTAAAATGTATTTACCCACGGTGCTTCTTGAAAATTCATCTTTAAATTTAATCATATTATATAGGAAAAATTAGTAAATCTCGAATTATTTTTCAGGAAATGCGATTTGAACTACCTACTGCATATTTTTCAATTGATAATTGATCAAGAAATACATTTTAGGAATAAAAATCATAGGTATCCAGGCTTTTAAAGAAAATTGCATGAATTTTACAATTATTTGGACTTTACTCTCTCCTTCTTGCTTCCATTGTTTCATAATGCATAGTGTATGAAGTGTTTCCTTTCAAAGAAAACACTGTAAATCACTTCTAATTTCAAATCATGCATATAAACATTAGTAACTAAGGCTAATTTTAAAGAAAACTGATTTTTTTAAATATGCAAGTTTTACTTCATTTTATGAGGTACAAATGTCAACTTTTTAAATAACGTTTGTTAAAACTTTAAAGAGCATTGAATCATATGTAGACGCATAAAATGAAAATTGTTGCATGAAAAAATTTCAATTTCAAGCCTTATTTTAATACTTTTTGAATTAAATTATAAATTAAAGAGTTATCCTACCTGGCTGAGGATCGTATATCCTTAAGTCGTAATATTATAAAGAAAACATAAACTTCAAATCTGTGTCTATGCACCTTCAAATTGAAATGTACATTTATTTCCTTAACATGGTGGTACCTTTTCAAGTAAAAAAATATATATTTAAGGCAGATTAATAAGAATACGGAAAGTAACTACCAGTAGGGAATATGTGGTTGTTTTCAACATAAAAAATATAAGGATTTTCTTCAGTATCCAAGTTTTCAATAAAGTTTTACAAAGTGTCAAAGTTTTCAATAAGGTTTTTTAAAGAGTCAAAGTTTTCGATTAAATTTTTCAAAATGTCGAAATTTTCAAAAAGTTTTTCAAAGTATCCAAGTTTTCGATAAAGTTTTTCAAAGTTGCAATGTTTTCAATAAAGTTTTTCAAAGTGTCAAAGTTTTCACCAAAGTTTTTCAAAGTGTCAATGTTTTCAATAAACTTTTTCAAAGTGTCAAAGTTTTCATTAAAGTTTTTCAAAGTGTCGAAATTTTCGATAAATTTTTTCAAAGTATCCAAGTTTTCGATAAAGTTTTTCAAAGTGTCAAAGTTTTCTCCAAAGTTTATCAAAGTGTCAAAGTTTTCGTCAAAGTTTTTTAAAGTGTCAAAGTTATCACTTTATTAAATCAAAGTTTTCATAGTGTCAACGTTATAACAATGGTTAACTAAAGCAAACTATAGTTAACTATAGTTAACTTTAGTATATTTTTGTTAGGGAATCATCACCTGAGCTTATTTGGAATAAACTGATGATATGTTGATCTCATAACATACGATTATAGCTATATTTTAAGGTCAATGCGATGATTTAGAATCTAAAGGAGGAAAGATTTATCGAGCCTAAAGGGTTAGGTAAACATCGTTTTTCGATGGTTGAAATCATCGTACTGACAGGAAAAATCAGCAGTATCATATATTATTTTATCCTCCGCTTGAAAAGCGGGAGGGTATATAGTAATGAATACTGTGTGCTAAATCAAAAGGTTATGTCTACATGTATAGTTTTTGCATTAGAATGTGTATTTTACACTAGCCCATAGCTTTACAGAAGATTATATTTTTAGGTGTTATACCCACCCCACCCCTTACTTATTTAGGAGGAAGTTTATTATCAACAAAAGCAACAAAAAAATACCCTACCTTTTTTTCTATAAGGAGGGACTAAAAATAAGCTTAAAATGATCTACTATTATACTAATTTTCAACTGTTACTCTGCAACAACACTTTCAAGTATATCCCCACCAACATTTAAAGTATGCTTTAATCATGGCGAAGTAAATTATAATATGACAGAACTTGTGTGAAGGCTTAACTTCTTTCAATATTTTATCTAAAGCCTCTTTCAGTATAATTGAACGGTATAGAGTTTTATTTATATTTTTGCTTTTCATTTATTTTTTGCTTGTTTTGATTTAACGTATTTTTTGGGGGGTGGGTTAAAATTTCCCCCTCTTTCATTGTCAAATAGGATTTGCCAAACTTATCAAGCTAAAAGCTGAAATGAAGGAAAAATTAATTTTTCTATTAAAGAGTATTGGAACCTGATTGTTGTGTAACGTTTTCGCCGTTACGAGTTTGTAGGATAGGATAAAATAATTATTTTATTAGAAAATTGGTATTTGTAATGTATATGCCTCGTCGCGGCTAATATCTGGTCTTATAATTTCTGGTAGCGAAATTATGAATAAACCTGGTAGCGGTCTTTTACTAAAGAAATAAACTCAAAGATAATAAAGTTTTCAAAAATTATATTCTGTTATTCCAAAATTTAATAATGATAGTCGATAAATTAACAAACAATTTATATTTCAAAAATATGGTCACACGCGTACAACGTCACTTGCTAGATTCAAAGGATTCCCCAAAGAACGTGGGCGCTTTTGATTGGCATTCGGCAGGAATCTGGGCGTACTTGAAAAGTGAAAATTTTATCGACTTGTCACATGAAATTTTAACACTTTTTTTATTTATCGAGTTCATGTGCAACAGGAAAGGAAAATATTTTGCTGAAATTGAGCTCTGATGAGCTAAAAAATAACTTAAAAAATGGCCATATCAGAGATTTGGTACAAAAAGGTACATTTTTAGACACGTTTTTCTAAAATTTTTCTATCTCTGGGTCTTCTCTCCATGATTTTGAAACGTTATTCGTGTGTATTTAAATTCAAAGAAACGAATACACTTTTTAAAAAAATGGAGAGAAGACCCAGAGACCATGAAAAATTAACTTTTCCCCAAAAAATCCAAATGTGTGAAAGTGGTGCTTCTTTGTCCTTTTAAAATTCACAGAATACGTGTAGCGGTGATAGCTCAGTAAGTTGGGTAACCTGTTCACTGCACTCGAAGCGAAAAGTTTTTGGTTCGAGCCTGGAATGGGGCGTTAATTTTTTTTCATGCAAACAACCATTTATTTTGTTAGTTTCATTTTATGTATTTATGAATTAAAATTTTGAATTAGATAAATTTTGGTTCAGTTTGGTTCTCGAGCGAAATCAATTCAGAATCTAATCTTCTATTCTATAATGTACATGTATCATGCATCTATGCATTAAATATTTTAGGTGTTTATTTTTTGTGAAACATTAATATGTTACAGTACCCCCAGGAAAAACGGACATAAATGTTACAATTTCACACGGTCTTTCAAACTAAATGAAAAAAAAACCTATGGACGTGTTTGAAAAATCTGACCAGCTATGTTCACCCAACCAAATCATGGACATTTAAACCATAAATGTTTCGTACAAATTATTCCTGCATATTACTCGCCAAATGCGCCCATCTTCTTTCAGGTAAAGTTAAAGTAAATTTCTTTTACGAAATTTCCTAAATACAATTAAATAAATTATCACAAATTCCAATTAAATTACCTGGACATTTCACAAATAGTCTGGTAGCGACTACAAAATAGGTAATATAAATCCACAAGGGCTGACACTTGAAAATAACTCTTAAAATATTTTTACGTCCGTCCACTAACATCTAAAAATCCCAACTGACTTCTAAAACAAAACGTTAACACAAAGTGACGTCGCACGACCCAACGTGACGTTATAAACCGCGAAATCGCGACACATTCTAGGTAAGACTTGTACATAAATTTCCCGCGACCGGAAGTAATGGAAAATGAAAGTAAACATGTGAAATGACAGAATGACTTATAAATAAGGTAAAAACAATGATGTACAACATGTTTAAATGTAGTTTAAACATACAATAATGATGAACGAGTCTTCCGGTCGGAATAAATTAAAACCACAAATAGATAAACACACATTTCAAATATGTACACAGTCAAAATCGTTACAATTGCATGGTTTGATTTCTAAAAACAAGTGGAATATCATCCTTTAAGCAAACACTATAAAGAGGAAATATTAAAAAGAAATTTTATTTACTTGACAAATAAAGAATCACTTTTCACTTTAAATGGGGTCATTTTTCAATGGGGATTAATTTTTTTATAGGACTAACATATAAAATAATGACCCCTAGGACACTTTTTCTACAAAAAATGACTTTTTTCTACGGGTAGGGGGTCATTTTTTGTCGTTGAAAAATGACCCCCGGTCATTATTCGATGGGGGTCATTATTCGTCTGTACACCGGCCGGGCACCACTAGTGATCGGCCGCTGACTGGGGTCATTTTGCGAATCGGTGGGGTCATCGGTAGGAAATAATTCGTACTTAAAATTCAGCGATGTCTTCAACGATGCCTCACATCGCTCCTCGTCGGCAACCCATCATTAACACATCTTACACGGATCGGCCGATGTATGGCCGAGCATCGTCCAATATCCGTTGAATCTGAGGTCATCAGGGGGTTGAGTGGTGGGCAACAGATATCGGCCGATCATCGGTCGATGTTCGACCAAACATTGACCCTTAGTCAACCGATGTTCGAACGATGTTAATCAATGTATGAGCGATGTAATATACATCGGCCGACTATCGTGGAACATTGTTTTATGATTAGCAATGCATCGCTGGGCCTTTGAAAGTCCGACCGGCAACCACATCATTCTTATCATAAAACGCATTGGTTGCCCATTGTATATCCATCGCTGGATAATGTGACTGACTCTTGAAGGACTACTAGGCGGATGTGGACCGATGTTGGGGCATCGTTAACACCACAGAATACCACCGATTAATACTGGTCTACGGCTTCCGGCCGGGAAATGTGACCTAGGCATTAGCCGAGCGGTCTAGCGCGCTGTTCCTGCACTGCTAGGAGATTCCGAAGGTCGAGAGTTCAACCCCGGGCTGGGGCGGAAGTGGGTATCCATGTAAAAGTGAATTTCTTTGTGCTTTCTATATTAATATTTCTTCATTTAAGGCAGTTATATTAGTTTAAGAGTTGTTGTAAATTGTGCTTTATAAATGATAATTAATTTCATTACAACATGTATTCGTAACAATCCTCTGTTAAAACTAATGTCCAAATAACTGTATCTCACTTCTATTCTCAATGACCGTGTAGTGTAGGGCAGCGCCGCGAGAATTCCATCGGCATTGAAAGTTTTTTAACTTGCCTAGATAGCCGAGCGGTCTAGCGCGCTGTTCCTGCACTGCTAGGAGACAGATTCCGAAGGTCGAGAGTTCAACTCTGGGCTGGGGCGGAAGTGGGTTTGTTTATCTTGGATTTAATTTTGATTTATAACTCAACCTATACCATGGACTTCTACAACATTTTCCCTATATATATATATATATACATAAAGCACTAAAAAACCAACAAACCTGTATATCCTAAATGTCGGATCTACCAAGTAGATACAAGGTCACGGATGGAAATTTATATAAAGCACTAAAATGACCAACGACACGAACAATAAAAATTGTCAAATTTTCGGGACGCCCTATCCCTTCCTCAGGACAAAGAAAAAAGTTAAAAGTTCAATTATGTAAATCGCACTTCACCCGAGTATACCCGATAGACCGGACGTAATGCAAAGCGGTCCGGATTTATTTCTAAAATTTCTTTAAAGTCCTATAATATTTCAAAATTTATAATAGATCATAATTCATATTTTAAAATATCCCTGCTGTTTTATTTTTCTTTGATTATTCTTTATCAAGTTTAGTTACGCCAGATTAAGCGAAAGAAACAATGTACGATTTACTGATTGTCGTAATTAATTAGCATAATTAATTCGTTCAATTATGTAAATCGCACTTCACCCGAGCATACCCGATAGATCGGACGTATTTCATAGCGGTCCGGATTTCTGATTTATTTTTCTTTTCATTTTTTCAGTACTTCTATCCAACTTTTAAAATCATGTTTAAAAAAATGTTATCAAAATACCATTTGATCTTGTATTATATATTTCTTGGGTTATTGAAACTCCTGTGACGATACCCCCCAAAAGTGAAAATCGAAAACTATCATTATCGTCACTGCACCAGTAAGAGGAACACAAAAGTAGGTTGACTGGCTCCAGAACTAAAATTGGGCAGTTGGCTCCTTTGAGTATGATAGTTTACTGAATTTTTTTTTCGGTTTTTATAGTAGTAAGGAGGCGATGAAAGAGTTGGCAGGACAAATTATCCGATCGTAAAATGAATCTGTCTTGCGTTAATGTCATCGTCACAGTTGGTTGGAAACCATTTCTGGTCCTCTCTGAGAACGGGTAAAACGTTCTATGGTGGACAATTTACAAGAAACTGCTCCGGAATCCGTCTGCCTTTTTTTTCTTTATTTACGCAATTCGAAAACCAGACACAATGGAACTTCTGTAAACAGTAACAAGATTGCAAGAAATTCATATCGTCTGTAAATACTGAAAAAGAATTTGTATACCTCATGTGCATCAAATTGCACGATAAGATTTGTTGACAAACTCCTCGCCTTCAATTTGCACATGATTTTTGACGTATAGTAACTAACATTCTCGTCTATGAAAGCCCAGAAGGCTCATGCGAGATTCAAGTCTCAAAATGCGAGATTTGAAATTCGAGACTCGAAATTAGAGTTTCGAGATTCCAGATCAAGAATAACCAATCAAAAGCTGGTTCAACATTTGATTATTCACCATTATTATGTTTTACTTTCAAGAAATCGTTGAATATATTTAAAACAAATTGGCCATTGGATTAAATATCAATGCAAGAATGAGTGCTATTTCGTTTAGAAGGAAATTAAAATACTTATTGGAAATTTGATTAGCAAGATATACTTCAATTTATATATAGCGTATTAAATATTGAAATGATTTCATATATCAGGAGTTTATATATTTTTGTATCTTCTACAATGTTTAAAGGGTTGATGACATACAATTTATAATAAATTATAAATAAGAGACAAGTTTCTAAAGATTAACAATAACACCACCCCTACCCATCCTACCTGCCAATTTTTCCAAATACAATGAAAATGTTTCTTAGTAAAACTTGAGAGGCAACATAGTATTGTTAAACAAAACTGCCGTTCGTTTTCCCAATAGAAAAAAACGTAAAAATTAGTTTTCAATTACTTATCTTAGTCTAAGGTTGAATTAATTAAATATTATACATCGAATACAGATTGGCAATATGAAATAAAATAAATACGTGGGTTGATCTAAAAGTAATATCAAAGTGTCCACATGTTTTATATTTGGCATCATATTTTCAAAAACAATATAACAAAAGATGCACAAATTTAAATCTAATTAACACTGAAATTTTAGATTGATAATGTTCATTTGAATTTATCTTATAGATGTTTAAAACATAGAGCATAGGGGGTGTCGCCGCGTCACAACGGAACGTCACGTATTGAAGTGTATTTTTTTTAAGAATGAAAAAAACAAACACATTAAAAAGATTCTAAAAAAGCATCTAATCTCCCATTTTTTAAGACACAATTCTCGTCATTTTCTATTCTTTAATTGAAAATTAAATGGTGGCATTGGTATTTGTGATCATAAACATTGTTGTTTGATGAATTGAACAAAGGGATTGTCGAAATGGGAAAAAATGGCTCGACGAGTTGTAATGCATTTGTTGCTTCAATATATGGTAATCATCACAAGCGACAATAACGTTAATTATTCAGACTTACAGAATAAAGAATCTAAATAAGAGACATCTTAATAGATGGTTTCAGCAAATTTGGCGGGTGGTTGGTCACTGAATGATCAGCAGAGGACAAAAAGACCGAAAGATAGGAGATCGGACGGAAACGTTCAATGGTGTCTGACGTAAAAAAGACATACGTATAGAGTGACATGCGTATGTGAATTTCTAAGTTTGTCTTTCCTACTGTTCAAAAAATTTTGACAAAGGGCTTAATTATGATACGAGTGAGTATATATTGGTACCAAGAACTCTTTAAAAAGTGGAATTGATAAAGTGTTTGCGAATCACAAGTATTTTTTAATGAAACGAAGGGGAAATGCTTAAATGATTAGATTTTATATGTGTGTATGTATATTTTTTTCAAAATGTAGATTTTATTTTTATTTCGTTTTGATACATAAAACAGTTTTTCTTTGCATTATCATTTTAGCAAATGACCCATTTATTATAAATAAATTTCAATTGCAACGATTTCTTGATAGTAAAAACAAGTAATCAAATGTTGAACCCGCTTTTGATTGGTCAGCCTTGGATCTTAAATTTCGAAACTCGGAATCTCGAATTTCAAATCTCGTATTTTGAAATTCGAATCTCGAATGAGCCTTCTGGACTTTCAGATTCATTTGACCAATTTTCGTAATTATCGGTCATCCGGTCAAAAAAAAAAAAAATCGAACATTATGCTACCTTGCGTTTCTCTGGAGTTCGAAAAAGAGTAGGCTCACTGGGGGCCGCCAGAGAAACCAAGAACTTTACCGATCAATTAACCTAATAGGAATAGTCCGCCGAAATATGGCTGAAAAATTGCCGACTCGGCGTTAAACAATATACAATCAATCAATCTTTCATATAGTATTTTTATTCTTTCTTAAAGTATATTCATATTTATATAAGTATATTATTCTTTCAGTATAATTTCAAGTTTCCAGTTTCTATTTACTTCTGTACGCCAACTGGTTACAAATCAAGAATCCAAATTCATACATCCTTTTGAAGTTTTCAGAAGATGACAATATTAACTTTCCTCCTAAACTAAAGCAATCCATAAAAATTGCCTCATTGATTTTGATGATCCGACAGTGTTTTTAATTTGCAATACTTTTAGATCCATTTTCTTTTGTGCAAAAAATATTAATCCGTGCTTTACAATGAAAATCTTCATTGTTTTTTATGCTTCACTGGTTTGAACATATTTTATCAAAATTTCTAATTAAAAAGGGATTGGGCACAAGTTCTAAAAACTTATGACACCCTCTCCCTACATATAAATTACAAAAATTCAACAGGTCACAGTTAAATATGTACAATCAAAGTATTCAATATTTTCAAAATTTACAAATCAATGCAAAAGAAAATATAATAACTGTAATACTAAAATGCGAATCTGCCAGAATGTTAAATAACTGTTTGAACAATACAGAAAAGACGTTCGTTCTCCACAACACTCATTGAATCTACCCCCTCATAATAAGACATCTATGTCTCATGTCTGAATTTAATCGAATATTAAAAATTTATCAAAAAATTCCGTGTTTCCTTCCTTATACTTTTTAGCCACATGAAGATAAGGAGCTTGAAATCAAATTGCATCTTTAAAGGTCATTATCTAATGCACAAATGTCGAAATCTGGTCTTCAGAACATTTAGTCATCTGTTACCATAATAAAAATATGATGGCGGGGCCGATTTTTTATTACTTATTTTAGAATTAAAATTTGACATCAATTGTAAATTTCTTTTTTCAAGTGTTAATGAGTTCCAGTCATTGACTACAGTAGGAATAGACGATGTTTTATAAATCCGTTATCTACATTTTAGAATATCATAATTCTCAGACTTTCTAGTACAATAGCTATATGTATAACCTCGCATATTTGGAAGTATATCCATTAGTTAATCTGCTACTTCATTATTATGCATTTTAAAATATGTCTTTGGTTTTGATGTTTGTCTTCTTCAACTAAGTGGTTCCCAACCGGTTTCAAAGTAAAGTGAATCTGTAGAGGCTATTGTTGTTAAACCTCTGACTTTCGTGCAGCGAAAAGTTGCAGTTTTTCTAGTTTATCATTATCATTGTTTTGACAGCTGCCTCACACTACGAAGGCATATTCAAGTTGTGGTCTTATAAATGATGTACATGAGAGAGAGAGAGAGAGAAAGAGAGTTTCGGTTCATTTCAAATTAAATTTTTTTTAGTAGTGCCAATTTTTTGTAGGCACTAGCCAGTAAATTTTCAAATGTGATGATCAACTAGTGTCATGTTAAAATAATACTCCAAGATGGCTGTGCTAATTGACAAAGTCCACGTGGTATTGTTGAAAGAGAAGCTTTCGATATTCAATGTTTTTCTTTGTGCTGAAAATTATTGTTTTAGTTTTAGAGGGGTTTGATTTTATTAACCATTTCTTTGACTAAAGTTCTAGTTCAGTAAGATCTCTGTTAAGGTTTCTTTCAATAAATTTCATATTCTGAGATGAATGCTGCAAAGAATTATCATCTGCAAATAGTCTACATAAGGTTATCATATTGTCAGCAACATAATTCACATAAACTAAAAACAAAAGTGGTCCTAAAAAAATCCCTAGGGAATACCGGCATACAAAGGTTTAGGTGACGATAGCAAATTATGATACAAATTCTTTGATATCTACATTCTAAATAGCTTTCTATCTATTTATACAATTTTCCATTCATCCAGTATGTTTTAAGTTTAAACAAGAGACCTTTATGCCAGACACGATTAAATGTTTTTGATACGTCACAATATACCAAAAACAAAATTTTCCATCATCTATAGATTTAACAATATTATCAACTGTTTCAATTAACTGATATACAGTTGAGTGACCAGGTAGGACACCGGCGTGATATTTGTAAAAGATATCATTGTCATGAAAACAATTGTAAATGCACTTAAAAACTATTCGTTCCATGATTTTCCCTACACAGCTTACCAACGAAACTGGTCTATAGTTTGATATTACAGAAGGATCTTCTTTTTTAAAAAAGAGGAAGTACGTTAGCTAGTTTCCATTCTGAGGGAAAAATGCATTCATTCAAAGATCGTTTAAACAGCAAACAAAGGGGTTTGGCAATAAAAAACATTGTAGATTTTAACATCTTGTGACTTATGTTGTCACGACCGATGACCTTGTTTGTAGGAAGTATTGATATAATATCAATCCTTTCTTGTTCACTTATGCATACATTTCTTATTTCATTATTACAATCATAATATGTATCCGGTAATTTTGACCAACTGTCGTAAATAAATGATACAGAAGTGAAATAGTAAGTACATCTATTTTCTCTTCATTGGAATAAGCAATATATGTATCACCAGTATCTGTTGCTTATTGTAATAGGGGAATATCAGAGGTAACATTAGTTAAAAAAAACCATCCCTAAAAAATTTCTAGTAAAGTTTCGAGTTATTTTTCTACACTGCTACACTTCTTGTTTAATTTTTTGATTTAAATTGTATTTCGAACATTTTTCCCGATTTTTGACACATAATGCATTTAATTGAGCATTTAATTTAGCGACTGTTAGTCAGTCCCATTTTAATACTGATGTTTAAAAATCACCAAAATACTTTACATGTTTTGAAATTTACTTTATAGTTTGACTTTAAACAAAATGTGTTTTTAAAATGACTTTTTTGAAGCAAATTCAAATAACAAATAAATAAAGAAAAAAAATTATTATTTAAAGGGTCAATATTCTTGTTTACGTAAGTAAATTCTGAGAATTGAATTTAAATATTGAAGTACTTCGAAGTAATCATTCAACAAAATGATTAAGATACTATATATATAACTTTTATCTTTAACCTTTAGCCATTTACGCACAAGTAATTCTCATACTTTTTCTCTCGGGTATATAAGTCACTTTCACTGAACATCTGTGTAGCGAATAGTACACATACACATCAACGAGGCTCAAAGAAATTGGGTACTCTTTGAAATATAGGCGTTAAAAGTAAGTTTAATATAAATGGAACCAAAGTTTTGAAATAAATGATATTAATAAAAATATGATATAACTCACCTTAGAACCTAACTCGCTTTTTCCTCCAATCAGCAGCTGCTAAATTTCCTATTAAGTCGATCACTTAATTGTTAACATTTTATGTCTATGAAGTAACTCTGCGGGCTGACTTATTAGCCAATGAAAAAGCGCGATAGGATATAAATGAGTTAGATCATATAAAGTAAAATTTAAGTGATAAAGAATCGCTAAAATTTTACTTAATATGATCCTACTATTACAAAACACTTTGTTGGTTTTTTTTAATTTACATGTTGCACTTTTACCGATTTACTTAATTTATTTAGCTTATTAATTTATGATAAGATTTGTGTTTGTTTCTTTATGAAGCTTTATTCATATATGATAGTTACGGCGTATACGTAAGTGATGTCAGAGCCATGGCTTTTCTGGAGAAGGTATGTATCATATAAAACCATATATGATAATTACGTTATACTTCCCCTATAAATATATGGAAGAGACATAAACTTTTGTTATATCATTTTCAACTTAATGAATGATCAGTTTTTGAAAATAATTTTAATCGAGGTATGAATGTAAACAAGGGCATCAACACTATTCACTAAATGAGGTGAAGGAGTGTAACAGTGCATCAAGAACGTAAGTAAAAATCAAATAATTATAGTCCCTTTTCTTTCTAAAGTACATCATAAAATTAAACAAAGTCTTTTCATTCCCATCTGTAATGAATGCTGTGTTTGAAAAAATCATTTATACATAGGTATGAGTGTTCAAAAGGGCACTACCACTCTTCATTTGAAGCAGCGAGGGAGTGTAATAATGCATCAAGAAGGCAAGTAAACGTTACGGCAGCGTTGTTTCCAGTAAAACTGTCCAGAAAACCTGTACAAGAATATCATTCAAGGAAAAGAAAAAGTCAACTGTTATTTACTTCACTATATACAAAGTTTTATAGCATTATTATCCATTATTTGATATTTTTGCCAAGTTTTTTTCTAAAAAAATATATCGGAATTAAAGAGCAATGTCTTTTTCTTTTCATCTAACATATAACTTATTTTTAAACCAGATCTACATGTTTAAATGGACACCAACACAATTCACTTGATGAGGTGAAGGAGTGTAATAATGCATCAAGCAGGTAAGTAAACGTTCTGAGAAACATGCCCAGAGTATGATGTCTACTCATGTATACTTTTATATTCAACTCGACATTAGAATTGAACCTCTTTGGGTAATAGGTTTAGATTTTACAGTTAAGATGTGTAATAAAATAAGCAACAAGTTTTGGAAAGCGGTTTTACTTAATTAGGTAAACATCATTGACTGCAGTGGTAGTCAAAATACATGTACCACTCAAATTTTTCATGAACATATATGGTTTAACCCAAGAATTAAAATGAACAATTAGTGTGTATTTTTTAAAAGTTATTTTGATGCAGGCTTTGTTTTCATAAGAGATCTGTTTGACGTTGAAGGAAAATTTATAAGCCTCGAGTACCTAAATAATCTGAATGTACAAACTAATTTTGTAGAGTATATAGGTTTATAAAAATAGCTGTTACAACGATATTGAAAAGTATTGATATTAAAAAAAGAGAAGAAAGTGGACCTTTTATCCCAAATTCAATTAACATTTTTTATAAAAGCGCAAATGGATGTAAAGATAAGTACAATATACTCATCAAGAAGAAAAAGCAAACAATTAAAGCATTAGAAAAATGGGAAAATACTGGAATATCGTTTGGCGAGTTAGAATGGAACAAAATATTTGAACTACCATTTAAAGTTAAAAAAGAGGCAAAATTTCAGTGGATGCAATTTCAAATTCTGCACAGGATTATTGCAACAAATAAATACCTTTATAAACTTAAACTAACTGATTCACTTGTTTGCTCATTCAGTAAACAAGAAGTTGAAACAATTGAACATTTATTTTTTGAATGTTTCTGTGTAAAAAAAACTGGTGTCATATAAAAGAGTGGTTTAAAAAAATCCATTTTATTATCAATTTTGATAGAAAAGATATAACACAATCCAAAAATAAAAGGGAAAATCAAAATTCCCTTTTTTTGACCCAAGGTTTACAATCTGAAGTCATTTTGGTCTTAAAATCCTTATATTTGTCTCCACAAGTTTCCTTTTTGAAGATTTTGTTAAGTATTTGAGGAACGTTCCTCTTTCTACACTTCAGATGCATTTGTTATGACCAGAGATTTGAGGAACGTTCCTCTTTCTACACTTCAGATGCATTTGTTATGACCAGAGATTTGAGGAACGTTCCTCTTTCTACACTTCAGGTGCATTTGTTATCACTAAACGTTCCTCTCTCAAATTCACTTTTTTTCTGAAGACATCTCATGAATGGTCAAACATCAGCATTTGAGGAACGTTTCTCGCTTGAATTTAATTATTACTGTAGGCATCTCAAGGATTGTCAAATATCAGGCATTTGAGGAACGTTCCTCTCACAAATGGTTGTCTCATGAATTGTCAAACATAAGGCATTTGAGGAAAGTTCCTCACTTAAATTTAACATTGTTCACACATGATACTTACATGTATGAGGAACATTCCTCTTTCAGATTTGTATATGTCTATACCTTAATCATATTAAACCAGACATTTGAGGAACGTTCCTCTCACAAATGGTTGTATTTCTACGTATACCTCATGAAGCTTGCAACCCGTGCATTTGAGGAACGTTCCTCTGTCTTTTAATGGATATCTGTTGATACATTACAAAGCCCACTTAAAAAATAACTTTAGAGGAACGTTCCTCTCTAACATTATCTTGTGTTTTGTGATATTATATTAGTTTTTATCGTACATGAAGAATTTGGGAAACATTTCTCTCTTTTATATGAAATGCAGTACATATTCATAGAAACATTTTGTATCTGTACACACTCTACAAAATATATATGAAAAATCAGTAATTGTTTGTCATTTTATAAAGTATTTTTGAATTAAGGCTTTCTTAAAGCATAATATAAACAAGGTACAGGAACAAACAAATATTTCACTTCGGAACAAGCATGTGCAATGTGCAGTGTTCATGTATCAACACAAAGGGCTTTTTCACTGAATGGCAGTGTGATCACATATTACAATGTCTTGGTTAACAGGATAATACCCACAGTATTTTTTTCCTTTCTACCATGAAATTAAGCCAAAATTGTTGATGAAGGTCAACCATGTTTCTTTCTCGGTTACATCTTTCCTTCATAATAGAGACGATTCCAATTCCTTGGTCTCCTAAGGTTCATAGCATTTTTTCATCAGTCACAGTAAAACAGCCTCAACAAGTTTCTTGGGTGTCATCTTCTGTAGGAAAAATCTCACATTCAGTACAGCGGCATGTCCTATTATCAAAGATGTGATTCAGGCAAAGTTAGAATAATCGAAACAATGTGTACATAATAATAAGTTTTGGTGTCTCATCTAAAAATTAAATAGACTGGAAAAATCGATAAAAAAAATTGCAAAACTTAAATTAAAATTTTGAACTTTAAATTGCCCAAGAATTATGAAAGCATTTCCATACTGTATTAAGAATATTGCAAAATTGACACTTTCTATCTTTCTCATACTATTTTAATGAAATACTGTAAATGTTTTATATTTAGAGTGTACAATATTTGGTGGAAATTGATATTTTAACAAGTTAGCATAGGTTTGATTTAATATATAATTAGCGCATTTTAATGTTCTATGTTTAAGACATTTAGCATTTTACTTAAATTAGCGGATGTTTCTTTCCGCCAAAAACGCTAAAAAGAACACACCACCAAATGTTACACGATAACAGTAATACCGGTAACTCTGATTTGCAAATTATGTCTGAGAAAAATCATTCTCCTTTATATCTTGCATGTAACACTAATTTAAAAATTAAGTGACAATTGGAAATGTAAATTATAATAATATATAGGTCTTAAGCCCCATACTCCTCCAATGAACATTTTATATGCATGTATGATAATATAAGTCATCAAATTTTTAAAAGTTTAATTTATTTCTCCTTATCCATAGTACATGCAGCTGTCAAATAATATCTCATGGGTTTTATTAATGTATTCTTTAATTTACAAGAACCTATTTTCATTCTGAATCTCACTTTGTATTATATTGTGGTACTATTGTGTATTTCTTTAAACCAAAGAATTGATTCTATAATAGGGATTTGTCTAGTAACCCTAATTCCTGCATCATTCTTTACTTTAAAGATAAAGACTTTGAGACCTTGATATCTTCCTGCCCCCAGTTCACAGTGTAATTGTTATTAATCACTGCCAATCATATATGCTCATGGAACACTAGCTATAGACGATCAGCTCTGGCAACTATCTGTCCCCTGTGACTTCATGGACAGTAAAGATCAGCGCTGATGCTATGATGGCTTGATCATGTTATAGATAAACGTGTCTCTGTAGTCAGAAGATTGAAGCAATTTACATTGTAGAACAGAACTCAAACAGTGAGAGAATTTAGATCTTGTTAGAGAGTTTTAAATTTTACTCCCTTGAAATTTGGATAGTTTTAATAAATTTAAAAAACAAAAAATGTAATGAAATTTATATACACTGTAAAACTGTACTACGGTAATTATTCTGGTTCGGGAATTATAACAAATTTCAGGCTAAAATCTGGTTTGTACATATTAAATGCAAAGAAACATTCCACATAATTATTTTGTAAAAAAAAAAAAATAAGAAGAATAATGTGAAAACAGCATCTCCTGCACTTAATTGTCAGATCTTAAGGAAGGAGGAATAAGAATCCATATTTCAAAAAAAAAACATTAAAAAATGTTTTATTGATTTAGAATATTTTATGAAATTATTAGCATGCACATGTATTAAAAGAAATGCTGTACTGAGTAATACAGTTATACAATTGTTTGTTTTATTGATTGGCTATTGCTCATCCCCCTTTCCCCTTTTCAAAGTTAGATACTTTGATAATGAAACTATCTTTGATTTAATTGTTAATTTCAGAAACATGCACTCTGAATTTCACAGATTTCCTATACCTTGGACTTCAGTGTGGGTCATTTGAGATTTAATAATTTAGCCAGCTGCAGCAAGGTCAAAAGTCTATGTAATCTGTAAAACTTCAGGTCAATTTATATAACCCCGGTCTTATCAGCTTTCATTATGTAGAAATAATTTAAGATTTTCTTCAACTCTTTGAAATTACATTCACCAACACTGGAATACTGAGTTTCTAAGAATAAGAATTTCATTGGTGTACATATCAGGCATGTGTTGTAAAAATGCGCATGAACCTCTCTAATGAAACTGAACAGTGTATTTTTTCTCCTCTTTAACCTAATAAATAAATAATTACAAAATTACCGTTATATGAATAAAATGATGGAAGTATCAACTAGTGAAACTGTAACTCGTATTTTTAGTAATACTATTTTTCTTTTATCAGGGACCGGACACTGAGTACACAAGACATTATCTGCCGATCGACCATACATATAAATAATATACAATTTTTTTTAAAGATCTGAATAAAAAATACTTATTTATAATTAAATAATACATATACTTAAGTTATTGTTAAAGTATTTAACTTATCCTTAACAATAGGTATATGTAGGCATAGAAACAAGATGCCACCTTTGGATTTTTTTTTTTTGGAATAAAATATATTTTTCAGTGATGAATGACAACTAAAAGAAACTTCATATTCACTCTATTTTGGACTGCATTCCATTTTTATTGATATTAAAAAAACTGTTAAAACAATTAATTCAATACATAAAATGTGAGTTTGTATTTAATTATTTATTATTTTTTTTTTAGAAAAGATTAATATATAGAATGACAAAAAACCCCTTTGAGATAAAGGTTTTGTTATATATGTTTCTTTAAATTGTACACGAGTACTTGATCCTTGATCATAATCCTTGCAGTTGACAACACAACAAAACATACCTAGAATTTTTATAAAAATAGAAAAAAAAAATTTCCCGGTAAATTGTTTCAAAAAAGTGTTTAAATCTTTTAAAATTAGTTTTTTTTCAAATTTCATCCTTAATTATTATTCTAACAGCAGCATATAGTTTAAAAGGATACAATATTGAGGATATTAATTTATTGAATTGTGTCTTTTTTTCGTAATATTTCAAGATAACTAATTTATAGTAAATTTTTAACATGTTTTTATAGCAGGGTATGATATTAGACAAGATCACTATATTGCTAGCAAAGAAAAACACATGATTTCAATATATTAAGTACATGTACTCCTGTTCATACACACACGTAATAGAGCTAACGATATCTTGGGAAAGAATAAACATTTGACCAGTGACCACTGAGTGAAGCCGATGAAGCGATAATTGTCTCAGAGTTTAAGATTTCAGCATTGGCCATACATAAACAAACTATACGGCTCTGTTTCATCTAAACACATTAATTCTTTGACACACTAGATTATTCCTTTGAGCCTCGTTGAATGTGTTCTGCTCTACTCTAAAACCATCAGAATTAACAGTCCTGAGCATCTAGTGAAGCACGGATGATTTTTGGATTGAACTAGGTGAAACACAGCTATTGTTCTCTTTATCAAATCAATCAATGTTTGATTAAAAAAAGCAAAAAAGACACAGACTTGGCATATAAAATATACCAGGTCTGTCCAAAACTTTAATTCAAAATAGAGTGTACGTCTCTTATCAATAATGTATAGTTAATACATGGACATGTTAAATCAAGCCAGTTTACAAATTAAAAAATATACCCGGTAATACAAATTAAAAACACTACATAAATATGTAAATTTTTCATATTTTTAGAAAGTATATAGGATAAGTTCAGTGGCAAGGGGGGAGGGGGTATTTTTTAAGGGGCAAATTCTAAATCAAAGTTTCTTGTGTTAGGAAGCCAAAAAAAAAAAAAATAGTATGGGCATGGACCCCACCCATCCCCACTCCCTCTCCCCAAAAAATAAATAAATAAATTGAGATAAGTAAATGATGAATAATAAAAAAAATAACAAAATACAGTAAAACACGATTTTTGCCAACACACTTATGTTGAATTGAACTACAGTGAAGTGCTTTTATTCCCTGTGACTTAATTATGTATTTTTATCTTCATAACGAATTTCGCTCATAATAATGCAAAATCATCCGTTGATCCCTGGCACTGCTCTTTAAACATGTTTTACTTGTATTCAACATAATTAATCTATTTCCTGCCATGTACAGCATTTGATGACATTAGGAATTCATAGAATTTCTAATTTTCCCAACTAATAATGAAAGTTAAGACTACTTACTTGATTTGTTTAGGACGTGTACTTTAATCATTCCTCTGAATTGTTGCTGCAAGTGGTGTCATGAGGGTATTCGTTTTGTTTTACATTGAAATCCAGGGCATATCATTTTGTCTAAAATTAAAGGAAATTTCTTATTTTAATTTACTGGTATTTGGAAGTGTCTGACAGCTAATATTTCAGCAGGATTGATCAACTCTGACTAAGTTATTGATAAAATATTTTATTTTAGTTTTTATGCAAACAATGCATACAAAGAATTTTTATAAATTGATATTATTTGCATATATACCTTGATAAATCCTTAACTGTGAAGAACTGCAACATCCTGTTTTATTCAACAATCTTTCGATGTGATGAGAATCTTCTGAATTGAAATCGTGAATATTTTGGTAGGGTCAAGAGATGGATGTGTCCAAGACTGATAACACACCCAAGATTATCAGTGTGCAGTGTTTTGATTGACATTTCTTCAGTTAGTGGCACCACGTGTTTCCATTCA
>PRKT01000846.1:0-20000 GCA_003671525.1 Saccostrea glomerata | reverse complement strand
TTAATCAAAAGAGATTAATAAGTAAAATCATAAAGACTAAATCATGATAAAGCGTCTTTTGCTCCTTTCCGAGCCCCGATGATATTATTTATTGAACGTCCCTCGTAAATAACAGGGAAGAAAAATTGAAAGTAAGTATTGAATGTAAACAAATCTATCGTACATAGTCTGTAAATGTGAAAGCAAAAATAAATTCTATGAATAAAAAAAACACTAGATAATGTCAACAGAGTAATACTTGCAATAAGGCGCTAATCTACATATGCAAGCTCCGTCATATTTGGGTGAACAAAGAAAAAGCTGCAATAATTCTCAAATTTAAAAAACAAATGGACTTTTTATGCAAGTATCTATGGGTGATGGGAACCAGAATTGTTAATTTCATGGTCCCCCACGCCTCTTGGGGCCTGAGGGCTGGGCCAAAACCACTTAAATCAATACAATCTAAAAACAAATCTTTTTCTTTACTCCTATACATCATGTAGTCAAACTGTTGGCATGGTTGTAATTAATATTGAGTCGTCTACCACAAAATTGTGAACTTCATGGCCCCAGGGTCAAGGGTTCTAATGCTAGGTTGGGGCTATAAAGATTATATAATGAAAATGTATTATATCTTTTAAAATATACTTTCTGCTCCAGGGTATTAAACAAACAAACCAAATACATAGTATAGTTACCATGAGCAAGAACGTCTTCCAAAATTGTGAATTTCATGACCCTTGGATCAGGGGTTGTAGTGCTGGCTAGGGCGGGGCTACATAGATTATGCGGTAAAATTGCATTATTTCTTTGAAAGTCTTCTCTGTTCCATGGTAATAAATAAACTAACCAAGTACATAGTTATGCTGAGTAAGGCTGCCTCTCCCAAAATTGCGAATTTCATGGCACCAGCTTCAGGGGGTTCTAGTGCCAGGTTGGGACTAAATAGATACTGAAAATGTATTATTTCTTCGAAAATCTTTTCTCTATTCCTAGGTATAAAATAAACTAACAAGTGCACTGTACACAATTATGTTGAGTAAGGCTACCTCTTCCAAATTTGTGAATTTCATGACACGAGAGCCAGGAGTTCTGTTGTTAGGGTTGGTCTCCAGAGATTGTCGATTGATTGATCTATATTGTTAAACGTTCCTCTCGAGAATTTGTTAATCATATGGAGACGTCACCGTATGCCGGTGAAGGATCAGCATCTTTCACTTTAAAGTGCCGAGCGCATGGCGAAGGAACAGTTGCTATCCACTTTAACGACTAGGTCAGTCGCGGCCGAGATACGAACTCACGTTCTCCCGATCAGGAAGCGACTCAAGAGATTGTTAAGTGGATAAATGCATTATTTCTTTGAAAATCTAATATCTGCTCCTGGGTATTAAACGCAAACCCGACTATATAGTCATGAAGAGCAAGAATGTCTCTTCCATGATTGTGAATTTCAGGGTCAGAGATTCTGTTTTTATGCCGGTGTTCTATTAAATATATAGTAAAAATACATTATTTCTTCAATTCTGCTCCTGGGTTTTAGATAAACTAACCAAGTTTAAATATGTTGAATAAGGCTTCCTCTTCCAACATTGTGAATGTTTTGGCCCTTAGCTGGCTTGGTCGGGGATTTCAGCAAATTTGGTGTTATGGTTGGGCTCTATTGATTATATAAAAAAATATATAAATAATTTAAAAGCTTCCCTTGACCTGTGCTCCTGGCTAGTAATCAAATAAACCTTTAATTGTATATAGTTATGATGAAGAAGGAAGCCTTTTCAATTTTTTTTGATTTTCAGTACTAGTAGGTCAGGGGTTCTGGTGTTAGGGCGGGGCTCTAATTATTATATGTAGTGAAAATGCATGAAGTCAATGCAAATCGTTTCCTTTGCTCCTGTACTGATAGGACTGATACGAGTTGTTGGTTGTCCCATTTAAGCTAATGGGTATTGTTTTAGAGACGAAAAAGTGAAAGTCTTGTCCCGATCGGGGTGACATACGCTGTTGCTTGCAATATCAGACTTTCTAGTGTTTTCTTCTTCTTGAGAACATTTTGTCCGGGAGTAATCTTGTAAACTACACATCCGATTAAGGTGAAACCTTTTTAGGGTCAATAGGCTTGTTATGTAGATTTGCGGAACAAAGGTCATTTTGCACACACGTGTTTGGAAGAGCTCTTACATGTACGTGCAAAACGTGAAATGACCAATATAATAGAAAGAGACGTAACGTTTCCATTTTTTTATCATATGCTTTGAAACTTATAATATAAGTATATTTTAGTAGTATAGACCTGATTACATGGTCAAAATAGCAAGATCTCACGTGCATGCACGTGCGCTTCGCTCTGGTTGGCTGAAACTAAGGCCTCAATATCTTTTTGTTTTTTGACAAAATCCTTTGAAATTTTGAACATGGTCATATATTATGAAGATCTACAGTATGATATATAAGAATTATCATGAAAGCATGCGCATGTACGTGTGCTGCAATTTCATTGGCTGAAACTTTAAATGCTTATAACTTTCTTAGTTTTCAACAAAACGGGACCACATGTACAATATGAATAAGTATGATGGATTCCAACATTATGGTTTATTCAAAATTGAATGTGTGAACATGCGAAATACGCAAAATGGCCAATATTTTTGAAAAACAGTAACATGAATCTTTAAAGTTAAATGTATTTATTAATTTTTTAATTGATTCTCACGTCATATAGATATGTTAATGGTTTAGACAACACACCATGATAATCTTGCATATGCAATTAGGCACAACAAGGGAGTTGGAGAGCGTTTGGGGAACATCTGTAACGGTCCCTGTTACAATTAACACTGGTCATGATAAGATTACAAATGGTGTGCGTATCTTTAGAAATGAATTCATCTTGTTTTATAATTCGATGTATTTAATGAAGACAGTTGACATCACCTACTCTTATGGCAATATGTAAGTACAAGTTTAGGCCTAAAATAGGGTAAATAATCTGAAATGCAAACGGCTAGTCCTTGAAATTTTCTCGTCATTCCCTGACTTTCTCCTTGACTACCATGCCTATGTCGTCCCATGACATTACATTTGGCCCAGATTTTCCCTGTTTATTTACATAAATGTAAAAAAAAATGCTTCATTGGTCTGTAATTTAAATATATATATTAAGGATCCAAATCTTATAAAAATCTAGAGTAAAGTTTCATAGAATATTAATTTATCAAAGTCTCCATTTAGTAAACTATACTTAATATATATATATATATATATAGATATATATAGATATATAGATATATATATTTGTTTTATTTATTAAATACAGAAAAGTTTAATAATCTAGAAATTTTCAAAAAAGCAATTTGTTTTAACTTGACATTTAAGCAAAACAATGAAATGAATCATAAGACAATTCTTTCACATTCGGTTATTTTATTTTATTTAGACGTGACCGCTCTAGGTGCTCATCAGGACATCGCCATTACAGCAGAGAAGAGGCCATTGAATGTAATAGGGACAGAGAAAAAAGGGAAGAGCGGTGAGCGTCCTTAAATTCGTAAAACTGTGAAGATAATAAATGCCCGTTTTTGTACTTTTTGTTATGTTAAAGGATCATTCTTTTACCAAAAGGAAACAACATTCTTTATCTTCACAGTTTTAAAAATCAAAATTTCAATCTTTAAAAAATAAATAAAGAGTATGATAGCTTAATGATTGAATGATTGTTTCAATGCTGTTGTAAAAAGATCCATTTAAAAATATTTAAATACAGGGTTAGGGTTAGGTCTCAATAAACCTACGCTTTTTGAAATTTAGAAAAATTTGTAAGACTCCAAGGTCCGATGGTGACGCCAAAGACCGATGGTCTGTGCCTAACTCCGATGGTTTGTTGTCGGTACGGACGCCAAAGTCCGATGGTCACGCCAAAGTCTGATGTCTTGTTTCCCATGAGGCGCGCTGCACTAAATTGCGATGGTCCGAGACGCCAAAGTCTGATGGTGCGGAAAAACAATGAACGTTTATGACGTCACAGAAGTTTGATCGTCAATCACTATTGCCATTGTCCTGCTTTCAAAAGCTATCATTTCTAAATTTTTCCTTGCATTCAATTTTATTGATTTTGCTTATTGATTGATTGATTGTATATTGTTTAACGTCCCTTTTGAGAATTTTTCACTCATATGGAGACGTCACCGTATGCCGGTGAAGGGCTTCAAATTTAGACCTATACTATGTTCTCAGGGCCATTGAGCAGTGAGGGTTTTTTATCGTGCCAGCGCCTACCGTGACACGGGACCTACGTTTTTAAGGTCATATCCGAAAGACCCGTGACTTTCACTTCTAGTGCCGAGCGCTTGGCGAAGGAACAGTCACTACCTTTGTTTACGTCTTAGGAATGACGCGGCGCCGCGAACGAGAATCGAACCCGGGCCTCCCGATCACGAAGCGAACGCTCTACCACTAGGCTACCGTGACCGGTGATTTTGCTCATTGCTTGCACTTTCTAGTGATATTAGGATTAGTTCTCGCACAACACTCAACTGATAACGTTGCGTCCTTGGTTCGCACCAACCAAAGAGATTAAGGGTTAGTCCTCAGGCAATAGTCGAGTGATTAGGATTAGTCTTGCATCCACCAAATATATCTAGGTTATAGTTGTTACACACTTTGTTACACACTTTTCGAACGATAAGGGTTAGTTTCGCACCTATTTGAGAGATTAGGGTTTTTTTGTATAAGAATATAGACCTTGGACTGGCGTGGCATTGAGATTTAGCGCTGTAGTACTATGACGTCATAAACGTTAATTGTTTTTTCGCACCATCGGACTTTGGCGTGTCAGACTATCGGGGATTGGCACAGACCATCGGACTTCGGAGTCTCATTACACTTTGGAGTCTACACATTTACTTTTCATGGTGGAAGAACGAATCAGACGATAACTCGAATTTCCCATTTTGGAGGTGACAAAACGAGTTACTGTTTCTGTAAATACGCTTAGCGATTCTATTCTTACTATAAGATGTACCGGGTATATAAATTACATTTCAAGTTAAAAAAAAATATTTCAACAAAAATTTATGTACAATTTCGTAAAAAAAAAGAATAGCAGTCAGGAAATAAAGACATGAACATGTATATGCATTATGCGGATATTGAAAAAAAGGTGTCGATCGTCATGATATATTGCCTATACGTATAATAACAATCATTTTTTGTTAAGAAGAAAACGAACAGGCTATTTCCATGTCAATGATGATTATATGAGTTGATCAATCATATAGCGAAGGCTGAATTGTTTACGATGGATGCATCTGTCGAAAAGGATCGTGACGTAATGCAAAACTTCACACTTAACTGAAGTTACTAATAATTGATACAGCAAAGCAGCAAACTATTCACATTAAACCCTCTTGTAATTGAAGATTGTATTATCCCTAATAAACAGTTCCTATTTAGTTTCTTACTTTAAAAGTCCAACAGTTCGACTGTTTTCCCCTGCTTTCGGTCAAGGAACTGTTAAAATAGACTATTAAAATGGATTGTTGCCTGTTATGTGGTGCTAAACCATCTTATCTTTTCATTCGGTAAAGGAGAATAACAAAACAGCTGTTAACAGGCGTATGTATTCTGTGGTTATCCTGCTTTCCTTTGTCCATGTTTTTGTTCTTTATAACATCCAGATGCATTTTAGATAGCGTAATTTTTCAGATAAAACCAGAATCAAAATATTGAGAATCCCTGCTTTTGATAGCCCCTTTGTGCCTGAAGGAATTGCATCAGAAACCAACAAATGAAAATTAAATAATTTTTATTAGCATTTTGCAATACAATATCAGTAAAATTTGGGATTCTCAGTACCTTTTTCGTCCAGTTGTGGAGTGAAAAATTCTCAAGAGGGACGTTAAACAATACACAATCAATCAATCATATCCATCTTCAGAACTCTTATGATAGTCATATATTTCACGGTATCATTCCTACTAAATGTATTCGTTTCTTTTTGGAAGAGTATATCTAAATTTGAAACAGATGTGTGTAAGACTTTTATTTAGTACTCATATATACCGCAGCGACATTAAAATGGAAATAATCAATATTAATTGACAATATTTCGCCAATATATTTAAAAGTCGAGTTGAAGGCCACAATTGTGTTTTATTATTTTTACAAAAAAAAACCGGGAAAAAAGTCTTCTCATAACGGGATGGGGGGCAATTGTTATCTATGGGAATTCCAATACACTGTTGAAAAACCTGGTCTCCAAACAACACGTAGTTATTGTTGATTTAAAATTTAAATTATTAACAAGCTAGTTGATGAAACAAGAATGTCAGCAGTTTCATTTAAAGTCATCAATTAATAAGTTCTATGGTCAATACAATGACCTTGTCAGCAAATACAATTTATCATTGCGTCAAATGCTGAATGAAATTTTTCATACCAATCTTTTATCTATACACTGAATTGACGACGAGTTTTTCCGCTCTTTCACGATCATGACAATGATCACACGGCAGGTGTAACCGGTCATCAGGGGATGCTAACTCCTCCATGGCACCTAATCCCACTTTGATGTTAAGGAAGTCCGTGTTTGCTCTGCTCTTGTTTTGTATTGTTTTATGGACTTTGAGATTGAATACTGTTCGTTATCTCCATATCCTTCTTTTAAAGCAATGCATGCTCCTTAGGCAAAAGTTGATGTTACAGGGATTTCAACAATCTAATTTAAGATCTGATTTCTTAAATATTATGGTCTTTAACGTGTCCTTATTCAAAAATATGCTATAGTTGGTCGAAAGCTGACTTTCATTCAAATTATAAGGCCTTTCTTTTAAATGAAGTGACTCTGGAAGGTTCTATCGTGCTCCTCAATCCAATGGACTTACAGGGGGTGTGACCAATCAAGCAGAACTTGTAATTCTCCAAGAAACCTGATCCCACTTCTTGAATTTCCAGGGATTCTTTCTACATGCTATTTTGTCTTATTTTTTCTGTTGGAATTTGAATAACAAATGAATTGGACAGTTCGTCTTCCAACATGTAAATTACAAAAATGGAATAAGGTCACAAATAATTATTTCAGTCAAATTATGTTTATCACATTTGTATTATTTGAAGACTTTGGAGATCGTCATGTTTGTTATGCTCCCCTTATACATTAGACGGCTGGAGGGACTTCTCTATTTTTATTGTGCAATAAGATTTTCTTCTGTACAATTGCAGCAAAGATTGTTTCATTATCGATAGAAATGTTTTTTTTATTAAATATTTCCATTCTTTTATAGCAATTTCCAGATGTCATTAATGAGCATGCAGCACTCAATGCTTGAGTTTACGATTGAAGAAACAGTGAGGTATTGTACACTTTATGAGAGATGATACAAACAATAAAAAAGGGATGTCTGGATTGTCATGTATTTTGGGCCTTTTTCTATTGCAAATGATACAACTAATTATCTTCCAAAATATTCAGAAATTTAAAACCTTTTATGATGTTCAAATTTCTACCTTTCTGCAGCCATCTACATTAATCTATGCAAATATTTTTTTTTCACTTCATACCCCATTTTTGTATAAATTTGAAAGAAAATTAAAACCGTGCCAAACATGACCACTTTACTCATGTTGTTATTTTCAATTTTATGACAAAAGTTTTTTGTATTATCTGTCCTTAATATTATTAGTTTTCCTGTATCTTCTGGAAATTAATTTAACACTTATCACTTTTACGATGATCATGTATTACACACAATGTTAGTGTATCATTTTGAATTATGTTAAATACAATTTTATTGTAATTATTGTCTTCCAAAACTTGATATATCTTAGCAGAAGAATTATATTACTCTCCGAAAGAAATATTGGCAGACCTAAGAGCTACAGTTCCATCCATTGAAAAATAGTATATATTCTCTGTTAACAAAAAGTACCTTGTTTCTCAATGAAAATCTCCGTGTTCTGCAAACTGCTGTAAGAAAATTTTGCTTTGTGTTTCCGACATATCAATCACCCGCGTGCCGCAGTGGTAAGAGCATCTAGATCTGCTCTAGAGTCTCGAAGTAGGAACTCGATCCTTACGTCGATGGTTCGTATCTCACGTTTGGACAAGAAGACCGGTCCTTTGGATGAGACTGTATAAACCTTGGTCCCGTGTCGCAGTAGGCGCTGGTACAAAAAAGATCCCTCACTGCTCAACGGCCCTGAGTGCCAAGTGTAAGTTAAAATTTGCAGCTCTTCGTATTGGCAAATGATGGCGTCTCCTTATGAGTGAACAATTTTCAAGAGGGACGTTAAACACCATACAAACAAACAAATTTCTATATCCCTTACTATTTCCACAAAAACAATTATAACAAATGTTCATTGTCCTTATTTTTCTAAAAATCGAGACCATAAAATATTACTTTAACTGCAAATTTGAATGACGACATAGTTCTGTCCGACTGCATTGTTCAATTGTCAAGATTGAGATAAGTCCTTCTTGAAAGAGGTCTATTGAATGTTTTGAAATCGAGCGTTTTTGCAAATTAGGTAAGAAAGTAATCCATAATCCTCTTCGATATTTAACTATAAAAATCAAAAAGCTTTTTCACATTGCATTGTAGCTGTACGGTCGTCCTCCTAATTTTTTCGGAACAATGAACAACCTATACTCTAATAGTGTTTCTGTAGCTTGTTGTTTCTGTGATTAGATTTATTGACGTTATATCATTTGATTGTATAAGACTTTGCAATTATGAAACTTTAGGAAAATAAAAGACAAGTTCCAAGCATTTTAGATCAAGTTAAAAAAATGAGCACCCATTTGTTTAAACTATTTATTAATTGTTATGCCACTGACTTTATTTTTTTTTTATAACTAACATAATTTTTTTCCCAAGATTTTATTTAGCTTGATTTATACAATTTGACAGTGACAGCAATGGTATACAGAACACGAGAAGATGTTCATACAGGGGACCACTATCTGGCTTTCCATTTGCAAATAGGTAATGAAAATATAACTGTTCATGGACTTCAAAATTTGAATTTCAATGAAGATTAAAAATAAATTAAAAGACCTTGCCGTTTTAAATTCGTCTGAAAAGAGCTCGGTTCATGTTATGCATAAAGTAAAATTTGAACAAGAAAATCCTTCAAGTTTTTGATAGTGTAAAACGTATCATTACAATCATTGTTCTCTTATAATTTTGAGAATAAGAAAAGTTTAATATTCATATATTTCATATATATATATACACCCTTTCATAAAAATATAGACTAGTTTATGTTAGATTTCAAGCTCAGTTTATCAGCCTTAAGAGCTTGGGATAAGAAGTATAAGGAGATACACACAGTATTCAATCTCAAAGTCCATAAAACAATACAAAATAGGAGCAGAGCAAACACGGACCTCTGTCATAATCAGGAAATATCGGAAAAATCTGTCGTCAATTCAGTGTATAAATAATGGACTAACAATTATTATGAAATACATCAGTCAGCAATTGACTCAATGATAAATTGTATTTGCTGACAAGGTCACTGTTTTGACCATAGAACTCACCTAAATGATGACTTTAAAGGAGACTGCTAATATTAAATAATAATTTACCTCGTTTTAAAAATTCTTCATACGTGGAGCAAGCTCTTGTGTATCGAATCAACTGAGATATATACACTCCGTATTCAGGTGATTAAGGTATATTGCTGCATAAGTAAGGGAAGTTGAAAATAGAAAAGTTAAACTCATCATGTTTATCATGTAGCTTGGTTGTAAGATTACCATTAACATCTTTTACAAGTTAAAAATTCAAGTATGAAACAGATGTGGCAGACTATGTCGTATCTTTTATCTCAAGCTTACAAGGATATATCGTATCGACATAAGAATTGAAATTACCATTGCAGTCGATAAGACGGCGTGATATATCTCGAGTTGAAGGCCACAGCAATTGCTTTCTTGTTTTCACGCATAAGATTTTAGCTAATTACGGAGTACCTGTGAGAATTCCAACTGGTTGACGGAAGACCAGGTCTCCAAAAACCACATAGATATTGTCAATCAGAAACTCAAGCATCTTCGTGATGTCAACTTCAGATACAATTACCTTGTCACCAAATTCAATTTATCATTGAGACAAATGCTGACTAACGTTTTTCATACTTAATATTGTTAGTTCATTATCTACATACTGAATTGTTGACAT
Source organism: Saccostrea glomerata (assembly GCA_003671525.1). Lineage (NCBI taxonomy): Eukaryota > Metazoa > Mollusca > Bivalvia > Ostreida > Ostreidae > Saccostrea > Saccostrea glomerata. The sequence continues at coordinate 9,837 of PRKT01000846.1, read as the reverse complement.
ATTTTCTAGTTATTTCCCGATCATGACAAGGAGCACTCGGCGGGTGTGACCGGTCAGCCGGCGATGCTCACTCCTCCATGCCACCTGATCCCATCTCTGATGTGTTTTAGGTCCGTGTTTGCTCTGCTCCTATTTTGTATTGCTTTCTCGACTTTTACCTTGAATACGTTTTTTATCTCCATATGTTTCATGTATTTAAAGTTGTACAATTTTGATAAAAAAATAAAATGTGATCTCTTAAATTGCTTACGTCAGAATATAAAAAGATAAAAGCAAATATACAATGAATATTTCATTTAGTCAGAAACTAGAAAAGAATTCTGCCTTACTGCTGCAAATATGTAATATGCAAGAAACAATAGACGACCCACAAGCTGAAAATATTCTATACTTTATCAGCATTTCAGTTTATATGTCCACTTTATGACTTTAATGAGTCGAAACATTTTGGTCTGAAATATGAAGTAAACGAACGGTAGTCATGCTTAAAAATCCAATGAAACAGATTCAGAGCAAACACTGACATCTCAAACATCAGATGTGGAATCAGGGTCCTTGGAGGAGTAAGCATTTCTTGTCGACAGGTCAGAACGCAGTTGATGGATTAACGGACAAAATATGTTCATTATTCAGTGTTCAAATAATGGCCTAACAGTTTTCAAAACACTTCAGTCAACAAATATTGTACAACAACGAAACCTTTCCCAAATGTTCTCACCGACAGTCTGCTACTTATATTGTTCGGGAAATCCGTCGAAAATTCGTAAATGTAATCGATAGTCTAATTATCTTTTGTTTTAAATAAATTTCAGGTCACGGGGGTCGGCACTTGGGGGGTTTGGAGGTAAGTATATTTTCGAGTTTTATTGTTCTTTGCAAAGTGAGAGCCTTTAAGGGGCAAAGGTTTTCTGATTTCATGTGGGCATTTTGAAAAACAAATAATATAAATGGTAAATGGAAAAATGCTTAGTGATCACATAATGACGTTTGTAGGAATGGGTTCACTAGAGTTCTAAGGAGAAGTCTGTTTGCCAGGAAAAAGATCACACGAACTGTCTAAGGAGAGTGTTACGTGATGTTCAGGAAAAATTTAATTCTTTCAATGGAATAAAACACATAACACTGTTATTCTTCTTATGTTTTACTTATTTATCTTTGACATTATCCTTTAATCCCATGGCTACTTTTTCTCATATTTTTTCGTTTATTAGAAAAAACGGTAATTTGGAGACTAGGTCTTCCAACAATCTATTGGAATTCCGATTGGTACCATTGCGCCCCGTAATAAGCATTTATATGAAGCATAATTTGTGCAAAATCTTATGCATGAAAAGAAGAAAACACTTGCTGTAACCCTCCACTCGACATTTAGATATATCGACGACGTACTGTCAATAAGATATGGTAAATTTCATTCTTTTGTCGATATGATATATCCTGCTGAGCTAAAGATAAAAGATATTGAAAAGACTTGAAAAAGACGCTATTGGTAATCTAATAGCCAAACTTAATGATAAACGCGCATAATGACTTTAACTTTTCTTACGTCAACTTGGCATACTTATGCAGCAACATACCTTCATTACCATAAGGAGTTTAGGTTTCTAGGTTTCTAACCTAAATTCAATTTTAAAAATCTAGGTATAGTGAATATTCATGTAGGTTTGTTCACATTTTCTACAATGATCTGCCTACTTATGACTGATTGTAGTCTCAATGCAAAATTTTTAACTTTCATCTTTGATTAGCCTTTAGTTTTGTCAGTTTACTTGTGTAATTTCTCCTGTTAATTACAACCAAATGTTAGTATTCTTTTAAAGCAAGAACACAGTGTTGGGCGTGCATCAAAGTTACTCGGATTTCAAAAGTATAATATTTGACTGGAATTCCAATATGATCACATGACTGAATCAGCAAGATGGAAGATCACAGTTGACGTCCGAGGTTATGTGCGAGGAACGAGTCATCCGAGGAACTCCGATTGGAAATCTCTAGCATTCTCGCACATGCGTAGCCTGTCGTTTGCCCATGGCATCCGGTTTAACCTCGCTTATATATTTACTGCGTGGACCTCAGGGTCCACGCAAATATTAACAGTCTCGTTCAGAGTCATTCTTAAGTAAGTTTTACGGTTGGTACAATGACCTTGTCAGCAAATAAAATTGATTATTTAGTCAAATACTGACTGAAGTTTTTCATACTTATTGTTATTCCATTGTATTATTTACACACTGAATTGTGGACGCATTTTCCTTTATTTCCTTATCATGACAAGGAGTACACAGCGGGATTGACCGATCAGCAGGGATCAGCAGGGGATGCTCACTCCTCCATGGCACCTTTTCCAACCTCCGCTGTTCTTGGAGTCCATGTTTGCTCTGCTCCTATTTTGCATTGTTTTATGAGCTGTTGATCTTGAATACTGTTCGTTATCCCCATATGTTTCTTTTGAAAGATGGATGCAAGAAGCATCATATTACAAAGAAATGTCATATCATATAGATAATGTCATTTTTTAAAGATGCACAATGAGATCCCACCGCATTTTCCCGTTTATTCCAAAATACCTTTTCCGAAGTCAACATAAATGTAGTGTGGGAAAAATTACAGCATCCTTTTTAATATCAATATCAAAGTAATCACCAATATTTAAAATCAGGATTTTTTTATATCGTAGAAATTTGCTTTAAAGTAAGAAACTAGAGTTCGGAATTTTGCACATTTTATAATTGGTCATCACCAAAAGTACTTCGAAGAAAAAAAATAGAAAATTGCATGTTTTGAAGTGATATAATATTTCAAAAAAATGTGATTTTAAAATTTCTAAAAAAAAAAAAAAAGGCCTTAAAACTGTCTCAATTTTATTTTTTGAGCGGCAGTAAACGTTTTCGTAAGGGGTAAAAAAGAGTTCGGTTGATCGTTTGCTGAACCCAGGAATGTACCTTCCTAATGATATTTAAAATGAAATTCAGGGATCAAGTACTTGTAGGATATATCAATTACACTTTGGTTGACTTATATATTTAAAGTATTAAACACTGAAATGTTAACTGTTAGTATACTTTTGAATTGCAAACGTAGATAAAACCAAATTCTCCAAAAATACAGATATAATAATAAACACTACAAACATAGAGTAACGAAACATGATATATAATCACAATGAGTTATGCAAGACTTCGAATTTTACATACATTAATACAATAAGCATTATTTGCTTATACTACATTTTATGGAGATTTGTAACCGATGATTAAGAGAAGGGTAAAATCGGCTATACGTATTGTCGAATTCCAGTAAGTCTTTGTGAATAAGCTTAATCATAAATAAAACAAAGGAAACCCCGATTTACAAAACCATTAATATCAATCTTGTCTAAAATGGTGGAGTTAAATACAATTTAATTCAATCATTTACATTCAAGTATATTGAACATATTGTATTTTAAACGGTATTTAGTTAGGATATAATATAGCTTTAGTTTTGGGTTCAGGTTTACGCTTTAGTTTTTTAAATCTCTTTTTTTAGTCTTACTGCCCGTAAAAAGTTTTGCAGAACTCTAAAGCGTTTGGTTTTACAACATTTTATTTTTTTCCTCTTTAAAGATTGAATAAACATGCAGTGTCGTTACTAAAAATAAAATGTGTTTTCATAAATACAAAATTGAAGTCCTAAAAATATATGACTATCATATATCTGAAAAAAACTAATAATATTGAATTGAAATAAATAGAGGATATATATATTGTTTGATTTGATATAAGCTTTATTCAACGAGTTGAAATGTAGTATATATTCGCGAGGCTTGCCGAGCGAATATTCACCATTTCAACGAGTTGGATAAAGCCAATATCAAATCACACAATTATAGATGTTCTATTTATCTTATACGACTGTCTTTTTAACAAAACTTTGAGACTTCCCCTGCAAAACTACATGAATGATTGCCAATTAAATTGATGACGTATAACTTGATGACGTAGCACCGTTGATTGTTTACATGCTTCGAAAGAAAGTAGATCATGTTGAAAAGTTAAAATTTTTTCCTATCTGCGTCTTTGAAAACATTATGTGACAATTACTGGAGCTTTACATGGACGGAACTTCTGACTGAAAGTTGTAAGGACCATGGGATCGTGAAAATTAACTCTTTGTACGGTGGCAGTACAAAACGTGCTAGGCAAGGCTTTGTAGATTCATTGTTGATCCATGGTAAGTTACACCTACATTACATGTACTAGGTATGCATACGTAGTATTATAAAAGAAAGCATTATTGAAGATGATAAAGGAATCTTATCACAACAACTTAACTGCTAGTATTTACTTTCTCCGAAAACGATTTAAAGGGGGGGGGGGGGATATAGATTCCATGATAAAATAAGACAAATAAGACAGTTATTTAACATATACGGAGTCTTTTTCCTGCTTTTGATTATATTATTGCCCTTTATCATTCATTTTATAAGGGCAATAATTTTCACAAATAAAAGTTTCAATAAGAGAAAATCTTGAAGCGAAGGATCGTGTCAAAACCGGAAGTGCTATTGATAAAGCATCTACCCGTTGATAAAGCATAAGTTTATCCAACGGCCTGTATCACCAACACGTATGAGATAAATGAAAATATTGAACAAAGAAAGAGAACTTTGACATGTTCTTGATAAATTGTTTAATAGTTTAAAGTAGGAAAAAGATGATACTAATATTGCAGCACAAAGTGTCAATTTTAGGATCAAAATAACAACATTAAAGGTGCATATGCAAGAGCAATCAAGAATTACAAAACCCTTAGAACCATAGAATCTTCACAGGTACAGCAACGCATTCGTATTTTTAACAAGTTGGTTGGTTTGTGCACTTTTTAAAAATCAATACAATTAACTTTAAGGAATTTTACCAATCTATCTGGAAACTATTGAGGGCATTTATAACTTTACTTCATAAAAAAGTGGCTTTTTTCACCATATCTTATAGCGGGTTCATATGTTAAATTGGGTCACAGAAGAGTTCAACTATAAAATAACGTATTGGATAATTTTACGAATACCTGGGAAATATGAATGCAACAAAAAAAGCTATAGTATATGTAATGTTAAAATTATTGAACATATAAATAACCTCTAAGATAAAATCACATATTGTCTGAGGAAATATCCCATGAGACCTATATCTTTCAAAAAGCCCGGGCCTGTATTTATATATGTTTTACAACATTAACTGAGTTGTTTGTACCTCCTTCCTCAAACCTCTTTTCCAGATCAGAGGAGTCGGTCCCGTCATAAACTGATAAAAAATCAATCAATTACTTCATAAATGTAAAATAAATATATTAAAGATAACCCAGACGAAATTGATCACGTGTACTAACTAATGCAATCAATAATTGTAGATTTTGTTGCCACTTCCGGTGAGGTTGAGATTTTTTCTGTTGTATTTCTCCTTAGGTTGCTCCACACTATTAGTTTCTGGATTATTCTATGATACACAAGAATTGAAGATCACTGCTTTTATTCTGAGTAGTCCGAGGATTGTCTCCTTTCGCAGCAAAATGTAGATCCACGGGTCCACAATAGAGTTGGTGACTGCTAATCTCAGAACCCAAAGTTCTATAGAGTTCACACTACTGGCTTTTAAAACCCCTTTCCGTATGAAAATCCCCCGTCTTTCTCTGTATCTTACAGCTTTTTCACAGTACTCTACGGTATATCTACAGTACGCTACAGTATGCCAGCTCTGTATATACAATAAATCTCTGTATGCCACTGTTTGTATTCCCAGCATACCACAGTTATTTACATACAATAAGCCCCGGTACGCCTACGCAAGTGAGTTAAGGCTAAATACGGACGTTTCTATGCAAATGAGCTAATAAAAATTCATAAGTTGTATATTTTAGGTACAGGGAAAGTTCAAATTGATTTTCTTATGCACGCCTAGTGTCCACAGTGTATTAATGCAAGTGCAAATTATGACGTCATATCATAATGTCATTGTTTTCTCCAATTCAAGGTAATAAAAAACATTAACAAAATAACATCGGCGCAAGGGCATATCCTATTTAATTTAAAATAAATAATGTATGATATAAAAGCCAATATTCTTAAAGTTAATAAAATTGCTGCACAAAACCTATGCACTTTCTCAATCGATAAAAGTTTCAGGAGACTTACACTGGACTGTGTATTTTTCCCCGTTTAAACATAAAACTGTACGAATAGTACCTTAAAAATTGCAGTGTCGACATTTGTGCAATAATATCTTAAAATCAAGGGTTATTTTGCGTCTTCTTATACTTGGTTCTGTAAAACAAAGTAAGGTATGCCCTTGCGCCGAAGTAATTGCGTTGATGTTTCTTATAAACCTGTGTAGTAGAGGTTGATGACGTCACAATATGACGTCATAATGGGTATTGGCTATCTCAAGTCATGGGTACCAAGAATGTATTAAAAAACAAGTCTTAACATTTTCTGTGCGATAAGTAGAGCAATTATGGAATTTAATTAGATATTTTGCATAGAAATATCCATATGTAGCCTCAACTCACTTGCGTACAGTATGTCACTGTATGGCTTCTGTTTCCGAAAAACAACTACGGTAAACCCCAGTATATGCCGCAGTACGCCCATGTATTTGTTCATTGAAGCAAAAAGAAGTATACACACTCCAAGAGCACTGTACGGTTACCTAAGATGTTGGATTATCAATTTAGTACACAGATTTTCTTACCTGAGAATTTTTTTAACAAGATTTTAAACACAAAGTAGAATTTTTTTAATTGTTAGGAGACTTATTGAGTTCTTTTATAACTTTGAAATAACTCTGAAAAATCGATAAATCATTGCTTCAAAAATATTTATGTATTTTTTTCTGAATTATTTAATTATTCTTTTAATTAATTAATTAATTAATTATTATTTGTTTTGCAAACACCTGTTTAATCCATAAAAGTCCCATTTTTTTTTATCAAAAAATGACAGTTTAGAGTTATTAATTGATAAACACCTCTCCATATTATATTTCAATTTTAAATGATTTATCAAACCAAGAAAGTTTGGCTTTTTACATTGTAACAAGCAAGTAAAAATATATTGCTTAGTATATAATATAACAAAGTTTATAATTATGTTATCTTTAGTGAATGGCATTTCAGCCCAAATAATATTTTTGAAATTAAAACCAATTTTTTTAGCAGTTGTTCTATATATATGCATACTCAAATTTCTCCATAAATACACTACATCATAACAAGTTACAAATACATGTTGAATAGTTTCAGTATCCTCTTTAAAAAAGTTAAATGAATCAGATGTTTTTATATTAATTTTCTTAAGATAGTGCCCGACAGGTAGAATTCTATGAAGAAGTCGGTATTGAAACCATTGTACTGAAGAATCATTTGTTGTCTTGAAACACACTCGAAAAACATCTTGAGTGCATATTTCATTCACTCCATGAGTTCCACTTCGAAATTGCTGTAGGCTTTAAACAATTTTTGTTTATGACATTGTTTATAATTTTTGAACATTTTATATTCGAAAAAATATATTCAAAATAAAAAGGTAAATAAGGTAAACAACTTTTGTTCAATATTGTTCTCTTAATAGGCATATTTTTTAAAACATTTTGCAATGGCACTAATGGACATTTTCGGTTGGGTGAACTTTTACAGCTGTCAGCGACTATGGATAAAGAAGTGTGGAAACCATATTGTACCAAAATGAAATAACTAATACAAACAAATGATGTAATTTGATGAATCAAAATGGTTATTAGATACATTCGATTCTGCATTTCTTGATGGTTCAAAACAAAAAAAAAAGTATTCCACAGAGTATCATGTATAAATCTGCACAAAATACCGAATGCCAAAACCAGAGTACTATTAAATAACATAAACATATTCTTTACATATGAACCACAGTATTTATGATCCCTTGAAAATAATATTAAAAATCTTGCAAGTAGGTTATAAGCATTGGCTCGGGCTATTTCGAAAGTGAAATTTGGAGTTTGGCAGTAAAGTTAAGGGTAATGTTGTAGTGAGTGAATAAAATTTAGTAGTGAAAGATATTGGAACCTACTTTACTTGTCAGGTTTCTTCGAGCTAGTCGATTTTTATTCTAACTGTTATATCCCCCAACAACAACAACAACAACAAAAAAACGCTGCTACCTACCTGAATTAAATTTTCTTAATGGTGTTCATCGAAATGCTTGCTTGTGCCCTCAAACTGGAATAGTTTTTAGCGGCCTGGAATTCCTATACCAATTTTATTTTATTTGCCCAAGTATATTTCTCAGAAGGCAAGATGTATGGTATGTAAGTTTTATCTATATATGTTATGTAGATCATATAAAAAAAACCCTAAGGGATAATTGACCATATCCCATTCAGGGTGTAAAAATAGCAGTTTAAATTACTTTATATACATTATACTTGACATAAAATATTTTTGCGCATAATGCGTTCCATATTGAAGATCTGTAGTCGCTATTTTGTAAATGTTCACCCAACCGAAAATGTCCAATAACACTATTGTACTGCATTACATTTACAGTAGGAAGATTAAATTTTTTTTTGAAAAGCAGACTTTGAAAGAAAAATGCATTCTTCACACAGAAAATCTCCAACAGTTTTGACACCTTTCTGATACCAATTTTCTATAAAAATACTCTTATTTTCAATCTTAATGTTTGAGTTGTACCATATTGGAATATTACAAGCCTTAGTTTTCATGTCCATGTCATGTTCTACCTTTTTTCATAACATATTTCCAAGAACTAAAAACATCCAACCAAAAAGGATTATTTTTTGACATTATGACATTAGAAATGTAATCATCTCCATAATCTAAAATTTGTTTTATAACATCATTTCCATTAATTGCCAGGAATATATCAAACCATGGTTTGTTTGTTGCAGTCAACAGTCTTTGACCCAAGTGCATTTCAAGGATTTCATAAAATTGTCAATATTTACCATCTTTAAACCTCCAGACAGATTATCCTGAGTAACTATTGTTCTCTTAATCTTATCACATTTGATTTCCATACAAATTTAAAAATAACTTTATTTAATGAGGAAATTTTGTCAATGCTAGGTGCAGGAAGAGAAATAAATAAATGATTCAGTTTTGGTAATATAAGGATTTTAACAACAGTGACTCGACCAATGAGTGTTAGTATTGGTCGATTCCATTGTTGAGTCAATGATTCTACCTTGATAGAATTAGATCATAATTTGTGTCAGTTATTGTTTCTAAATCTACTGAAAAATGTATGCCTAGCAAGGAAAAGGTTGTTGACCCTTAATCTAACTTCCATCTCGGGTGGTGAAAAACTTTGTTTGAAAATATTCTTGAACCAATCCAAATAATTTTTGTTTTAGTACTGTTTATTTTCAACCTAGATAATCGCCAAAAAAAAAATCTAAAGTGTCAAGAGCTGCAAAAAGTGATTTTGTTGAACCATCAACAGCAAGCGAAGTGTCATCGTCATATTGGGAATTTTTATGTTGCAGTCAACAGTCTTTTGACCCAAGTGCATTTCAAGGATTTCATAAAATTGTCAATATTTACCATCTTTAAACCTCCAGACAGATTATCCTGAGTAACTATTGTTCTCTTAATCTTATCACATTTTGATTTCCATACAAATTCAAAGATATCTTTATTTAATGAGGAAATTTTGTCAATGCTAGGTGCAGGAAGAGAAATAAATAAATGATTCAGTTTTGGTAATATTAGGGTTTTAACAACAGTGACTCGACCAATGGTTGTTAGTATTCGTCGATTCCACTGTTGAATCAATGATTTTACCTTTTGTAGAATTAGATC
>PRKT01000845.1:170756-198273 GCA_003671525.1 Saccostrea glomerata | reverse complement strand
ACTTTTTTCTTTGTCCTGAGGAAGGGACAGGGCGTCCCGAGAATTTGACAATTTTCATTGTTCGTGTCGTTGGTCATTTTTAGTGCTTTATATAAATTTCCATCCGTGACCTTGTATCTACTTGATAGATCCGACATTTAGCATATTCAGTGCTGTTGGTTTTTTTAGCGCTTTATATATATATATATATATGGAGAAAGTGGTGATTGCAAATCTTTTTTTAAATAGAATCATATTATACTATAATATAATCTAAATAACTTTAAGGAAAATGTTTGAAATAAAAGATGATTAATCACTGCTTATTTTCAAATTAGAGGGAAAAGTTTGTATACTCACTCAGGGTAATGTTAAGATACTGTATGGCTGTTCCTGTTCCACAGAGACCAGAGAATCCAGACTCACACAGAAACTGTGTATAGGTGTCGCTAGTAGTGAGGTTATAGGTGATAGTGCTAGAACGAGTGTACTGACAGCCTGATGGTGAGGACTGGGAGTGGACTGGTGTCAATGGTAACCCTGTGAAGGACTGTGCTCCAGCAGTCTTAGCACACCAACGTATAGTCTGGAATTGACCCAAATAACATTTCTATGAACTATGACATGTTTTAGTCATACAGTATATATTGTTGGAAATTCGCATACATGTAATTTTATAGATTTTCGAACACAAATAGAATACCGTTATTGTTATTTTAAATGTGAAAGAAAGCAATGCAAAAGATTAAAATTGCACGATATGAAAACAAAGTTTTATCAATATCAATTGAATGGCAGTTAAATCCGAGAATAGTTTTTCTTCTCAAAAATATATTTATATTTTTTGGCTTTTCCCCGTGCACATAAACTTTTACACTACTGTGTTTGTAATGTACTTTCTCTTATAACTGTTTCCATTTCATTTTATCAAGTAAGATTTGGCTACTACTTGGTCAGTCTCAGGTCTAGGTATTTTGTCAATCAAATTAATGTTATAGTCATCTAATTTTAAACTTCAAAACTTATTTTTTTAAATAAATGAATAAAAAAATAGATAACTTCGAGGTGTGAAATTAAAAATTTATTTCTTGTGATTGTGAATGATGAAAAAATCCCTTTTTCCTTTTCCCGAGGGAGAAAAAATATTTTGACACAACTGAATTTCAGATATGATGAACAATCAAGTAATTACACAAAAGTCAATCTCCAATAAATGTTGGACTTTGAGCTAAGGAGAGTCAAGAAATGATCTTTGTTAGACATAGTTAGCCATTCATGAAAGCAAAAGACCATTGCGTCTGTAGGAGAGAAAGATCAACATCCACAAGGCGGCCATGCTAAAGGATATCTCTATGGGAAAAGTTACCAATGTCTCCTGCTATAAAGGTGATCTCTGTAAACATCCTGACTGAGAGAAGGTTGCTAGCATTTAAAAAAAATCATTCAATATCTTAAAATAAATAATAAAAAGCCAAAAATAAATCGGAAGATGAGCCAAAGACTAGCAACACAATTCCTTGTATTCCTTTAATAGCAATTTTAATTTCAAGCTAGAAACTCCTGATTTAATCGTGTTATATCAAAAATCGAATATATTTTCAAAGACAAACTGTATTTTTTTCGGAAACTAAAATTACAACTTTCACGCCTTCACGTCATTGAAGAAATAATTCTGTCCGAAAATAGCTTATATTTCTAAACTTACTTGACAAATACGGTCCCATACATTTTACCACTTTATTGAAGCTTAGCTTAAGATTTTCGAACAGAAAGAAGGACCAGCAACTTATTTTCATTTTTTAATCAAAAGCATGCATTGCAGTCCAGGACACAATAAAAGGTAGAATTATGTTGGTAAGAAATTATTCCGAAATGATATTTTTCAAAAAGTAACAATATAATTCGTCATGACCTGTAAGCCCCTGTATGTTTGTACAATTAAATAAAGGAAAAAATGTGCAATTGCAAATAGAGCTCTTTTAACACACCTGCAAACTTGAAAACATTTGAATACAGTGTGTAGACATTTTAAGAGCACATTATTTAAAACAATTTTATATACACAGCAGAAAAATTACAACCTTTCTGTCTTCTAAACGAAAATCATGATAATCGTATTTCTTTTTCATCTTCAAACCATCTGTATTAAAATACATACCGCACTAGAATTACTGCCTATCTGTCCTGTACAAGTTAACTGTAAAGTTGTTCCTACTTCAAACTGTCTTTCATTTGTGTCAAACTGTTCTCCTAGTATCCTCACTTTTGGTGTTTCAATAAACATTGGCTTAACTGTAACAAATAAATAAATCTTACATTGCAAGTCCTGTGAATTGCAGGTTTTTTTTTAAAAATTTTTAACAGTGTGATATGTGATATTTTTCATGCTATTGAATGGGTTTGCTATGATTATAATAAAAAAACTAGAGAGAATAATAAGGAATTCTGCACCGATATACATTCATTAATGCAATACCTCATACAGGGAAATGTTTTCCCTTTTTTTTCGCCCCTTCCACCCTACCCTCATTTGGGCAAATTTAAAACTGCCGAATTAACAGAATACAGTATAATTTCTTAAACAAAACTAAGATGGGGCGAATTCAAAACAAGGCAAAATAATTGCAAGTGTAAATGGGCGAAAACAAGACGGGGCGAAAATAACCCTCTATACAGTATCATATGAGGAAAGAGGAAAACTAATTTTTGATATTGCAATATTGATAAAAATTGTCGTTTTATTCATATCTTATTTTTCACGGTGTATAAACCAACTAAACCTATTTTACAAAACAGTTTCATAAGTGCGAATGATAATATCAACCAAAAAAAGAAAAGAAAATAGGATGATCATCGTCCTTGACAGCTCATGTTACATACAAGCATATTTTACATGTAATTATTCTACAATGGTTCCTTCTACTCTGCATGCACTTACCTTTATAAGACACTTGCAATGGATTTGTTTCGGTACTTTTCTCAGGAATCATATTTGAATTACTGTCTAGCCCACTCATTTTACATCTGTACTCTTTAAAATCATCTGGACATCTGATATTGGACTTTGGAAAGATAATTCTTAGCTGCTCTTCAGAATCAGGTTTTAGGGAACCCGTGGCTGTTGTCAAGTTATTCAATGTTAAATCTTCATACGTTATCTCTTCTCGTTGATCTTTTAAGTTAAGAGCTACAACTGTCTCAAAACCGTTCGAAGTGTTTCTCCGCAGGTGTATATTATATAACACGCTGACATGTGATGGGCTTTGTATGGAACAAACAATGACCAATGCATCCTTTCCCAACTCTACGACTTGTGGTTGAACCTGGATCTGCAGATTCGGAGATAATGCTATAAGAAACCATAAATATACAAATAATTTTCACATATCATCAAGCAATCCCTGCATCTGACATTGAAGTCTTTTTAAAAGTAATGGATTATTTTAAAGATGGATGCATATATTACCAATTGAATATGTAAATGATAAAAAAGAAAAAACATTTTAAAAACCATAAAAATAAAAATGCATAATCTGTTGAAATTTTGTCGTGGTAACGCTATCTAAGCACTTTATATTTTTATTTAACGCTTATTTTTTTTAAATTGTATCCTTCGACTTTATCACGTGTTACGAAATCATTTCGTATTTTACACTGAGGTTGTAAAACATATAGTTACTTAACTTCATACATGGAATCGATAGATCCTACTTCTATATGAAGGATATGGAGATAACGAACAGTATTCAATCTCAAAGTTCATAAAACAATATACAAAAGAAGAGCAGAGTAAACACGGACCCCCGAACTATCAGAGGTGGGATCAGGTGCCATTGAGGAGTGAGCATCCCCTGCCGACTGGTCACACCCGCCGTGTGCTCGTTGTCATGATCAGGAAATAACGGGGAAAAAATCCGTCGTCAATTCAGTGTATAAATGATGGACTAACAATTGGTATGAAAAACGTTAGTCAGTATTTGACTCAATGATAAATTGTATTTCCTGACAAGGTCATTGTACCGACCATAGAACTTACGAAATGATGACTTTAAACGAGACTGCTGATATTCTTGCTTCATTAACTTGCTTAATTGTCAATAATTTATTTCGTTTAAGAAATTGTTCATACGCAGAGCATGCTCTTGCTTATCGAATCAATTGAAATATATATATACTCCGTATGCAGGTGATGAAGGTATATTCCTGCATAAGTAAGGGAAGTTGACGATAGAAAAGATAAAGTCATCACGTTTATCATATAGCGTGGTTGTTAGATTACCATTTGTGTCTTTTCAAGTTAAATATCCATGTATGAAGCAGAAAAGTCTGACTCTGTGGTATCTTTTATCTCAAGCTCACCAGGATATATTGTATCGACGTAGGAATGGAAATCATCATTATTAATTGACAATACGTCGTCGATATATCTTAATGTCGAGCTGAAGGCCACTGTAAGTGTTTTCTTCTTTTCACGCATAAGATTTTGCATAAATTCTGCTTCATATGAATATAAAAATAATATATATGATACAAATTCGGAGTGATTTACTGAAAAATGGCCATAAAACGAAAGATGCAAACTAACAACTCATTTGTATTATAAACGAGATGATGTCAACTTTAAGATTATAAATTTTTCTTAATTTTGTAGTAATATTCTCCTTTTACCAGTACCTGCACATACATGTAGTGTTCCAAATGTACAGTGATCTTGTTTGCAAATATAATCGAATATTGGCTGAGGTCTTTGAAACAATCTTTTAAAACTAAAATTATCACACTAATTTTTTTTCTTCAGATAAACGTAAACTTACAACAAATATTAATGATAAAAGCGATAAAACGAAGTTATTCGTAAACTTATGTACAACAACTATTTTATGATAAACATTATGACCACAGCTTTTTTAATTGTCCAATTGCCTTACTTATATATGTAGCAATAAACAATCATTGGACTTTTGCAAGAAGCAATGACTTTAACACCCGTCAGCTTACTTTGACATATTTTAAAATGTGTTATGTACGCAGGTACGCAATGATAAAAGGTTAGAAAAAAAACACTGGTCAAAGGTCTAGCTTACATAAGATACCGATATGAAATGAACACAAGAGATGATGGGAGGTAGAATAACAAAACTTCGAATTTCTTATTATAGTGAGGAATAGTATTTTCATTCAATCTCATTTTATATGAAGGAATCAAACAAGGAAGAAGAAAAAGCACCACGGTAGGAATACATAGCAAGAGTTTGTATCAGTTGGAAGGGAGGGGGTTAATTATATAAAGTATATGGTTAATGTTCCCCTTTCTAGACAACGTAATTTCTCTTTGAAATACCTATTTTTTATCGTTTGATAAACTGTTAGGCTAAATATTTATATCGCAAAAGAGCTGTGATATACTGTCCCAGTGTAAAAGTAAGTCGTTGATTGTAAAGTCAGCACTCGTCGCAAAAGTCCAATACAACTGTATCTACCTTTCAAGTTTAAGACTATCTGTTGATGGGATCACGCTCTTCGTATGAAAAATTTCTCAAACGAGACAAGCAATGAAAAAAGGGGATTCACACCCCTCCATGGCATCTGATCCCATTTTATGTTTTTAAAGGTGAGTATTTGGTCTGCTCCCAGATTTATTTTTTTAAATTGACTTTGAGCTTGATTGCTTTTCGTTATCTCCATTTTCATTAACAAAACAAGAGTATCAAGTCTCGTTTAAAGTTTCATTCCAAAAGTTCTATAGTCGATACAGTGACCTAGTCAGCAAATTCAGTCTATCATTAAGATAAGATCATATGCTAAATGAGTATTTACATAATACATATAATTGTTAAACAACTATTTACAAACTGAATTGTGTTGGGAATTTTCCGTTAATCCTGTAAGGACAAAGAGCACATGGCGGGTTTGACAAGTTAGCAGAGGCTAC
The DNA here is from genome assembly GCA_003671525.1 of Saccostrea glomerata. NCBI lineage: Eukaryota > Metazoa > Mollusca > Bivalvia > Ostreida > Ostreidae > Saccostrea > Saccostrea glomerata. The sequence continues at coordinate 192,362 of PRKT01000845.1, read as the reverse complement.
TTACTCCTCCATCGCATCTGATGCCACTTTTGATGTTTTAGAGGACCGTATTTGCTCTACTCTTGATTTGCATTAATGGAATAAATTTATTAGGTTAAATCCTATCAATTATATCCATATTTCTTTTTTCTTTATGCCCGTTTATGATCAAGAACATCCACTTTATGCAACCTGCATTTTTAGGAAATTTTTGATATTTCTTTCGGTGTTTCATTTATTGATTCCAATACTTTGCAAATAAACGAGAACTCATTGAAGTTTAACAACCATTTTAGGTTAAAATGGCTTTAATCTCCACTTTCCTTTGCTTAATCTGGAGAGTTAATTCATGCCTGTTTTATGTAATTAAAGGATAAATTCTTTGAGGTTTTAACACGTTATATATTTATTATTTTCTAAGTGGCTACAAATTCTCGTTTCGAAACAGAAACAGGATAATGAACAGTAATAGAGTCTCATTTTGGAAAGATAAATGCCACTTTGCCATACATTTTAAGAGTTACATGATTTTGTATATAAATTATTATCAACCATAGACCATTTGTCAAAATCATCGCCCTATCGTCTCTTTATCAAGGCAACAATCATTTAAAGGGTTATTGTTCTAAGAATTAATTCTTTTGATTATAACATCTTTTTCTACAGACAAAATAGTATTATTTACGAGATACGTTTTTCACTAGATATAGAAACATTTTCTAAAAAGACCCAAATAATTAGACGTTAATCGCAGCTACGCCCAGTCTTTTAAGTCATATTAGATATATACTCTATCAAACAAGGCGTCATATCATATACATGTACATTTTGAAAAAGAGTTGTTAAAAAATATAAATATGTAACCCATTATAGAAATATAACGTACTCAGGGTCATGTTAAGATACTGTATGGCTGTCCCTGTTCCACAGAGACCAGAGAATCCAGACTCACACAGAAACTGTGTATAGGTGTCACTGCTTGTGAGGTTGTAGGTGATAGTACTAGAACGAGTGTACTGACAGCCTGGTGGTGATGGCTGGGAGTGGATTGGTGTCTGTAGTAACCCTGTGAAGGACTGTGCTCCAGCAGTCTTAGCACACCAACGTATCGTCTGCAAGTCATTTAAAGAAAAGAATAAACCATTACACCTGTATTGTAAACTTGATCTGAGAAAAAGAACTTTAATTGTTTTACTTTTGCAGTTAATACATAATGTATATTTTTTCTTTTTCCTACCATGACTCACAGGGGCCTGTAACATACTGTATTTGATTTTACGTAATCACTGTATGTTTAAGGGAAACAACGTCAGCTCGAATTTACACAGGGACGATCTCGGAAATGACTCGTCTTTTCAATAAAATACCTTGCAGTTACTGAATTAACGTCTGGGATCATTCAGTAATAATCAGTCTTTAATAAAAATACCATCGCGGTCATATAAGAATCGTGTAAGTCGTGTTTTGCAGATCCGATATCCTGTCATGCAAGTGATGTAGTTTAAGTCGTCCACTAAATTCGCTATACATTGCATCCAATATTTAACGCGGGATGTGATTGGTCAATGGTGCTTTTCTAGAACAGATCTGACCAATCACGCTCCGCCTTTTACCAATCATGGGTTTTTCCAAAATGTCGTTTGTTCTGGGCTCGAGCCTCTCTGTGAACGAAAAAAGGTACCATATTTATTCAAATCGGAGATGTTGTACCTTTTAATTGCAATTAACAAAAGAAAAAGATGATTTTCGTGAACGCTGGATCTTTACTTTGTGTTTTCCATCTCCGGAAAGACGTCAAAACTGGAGAAAATGTGCGAATTTTGCCTCGTTTTAGTGGACGACTTAAAGTACATCGACTCGCACAACGGGATATCGAGTTAGTATTACCCAACTTAAACGCTATAAAAAGTAACGAGGTTTCTGTTTTATTAAAGAGTATTTATTGTAGTATGATTTATAGTTATAATTTAATTGGTTACATTCTTTTTTCTATGAAATACGAAATATTTCCGAGATCGACCCTGTGTAAATTCGGGCTGACGTTGTTTCCCTTTCTCTTTTTGTAAACATATTGTGATTACGTAAAATCAAATGCAGTATGTTACAGGCCCCTGTGCCATGACTCTATTTGCGGAGGTAAGTGTTCGTTAATGAAAAATCCACCAAGTTTATTAGTACAAATTCCGTGTATCAGTGCAAGATAATATATTCTGTATGTAAACACTTAACAGTAATATTTATAAAACACTCAAAATGAAACATTAAATTTTACAAAGTTTTGTCAAAACTTAGATTGTTAAATCGTCTCACAGCTTCTTTTTCTGTATAAATAGATATTTTTGAATTACATTCTGCATGGACTTAGTTTTTCTCCTACGTTCAACCCTGAGATTTTTCAGCATTTTTTTCTCAAGATCTTATGATTATGATCAACTGCAGATTCAACCTTTTGGAAGTTGTTGTGATAATTATATTTTTTTAAATATTTAAATTATTTACTTATCTGAAGTATTTAACATATCCTTGGATTTATCAATAGATAGAAAAGGAAATTAATCTTGAATAATCTATTTAAGATCTAAATTCATTCAGGAAACGTTAAAATTTCATTAAACAATATTTTTTATATATTGCAACTTATTTCATATATTTCCATGCATGCGGCTTGATGGTTTTCATTCTTATGATAAAACCTAACTACAATGACTACATAGTGTGAAAACATTTTTTCTTCATATTATGTACATGTACCTATATATAAAATATTGTAATATTACAGGCTTAGTACTGAACTATGTTAGGTATGAGGGTGGATTTCAGCTTATTGTTATTGTTATATTAATGTGGTTAGTCACCACATAATATGTATGGGGGTGGACTTCAGAATATAGCATAATACTCACAGGCTTGTGAAGTATATTTTAGTGATGTAAAGTAGCATCCAGTTGTAAATTATTAGAAATGTGTTATTGTTCCTGTTAATTTATTATCTTATCGTTTACATAAATTATTGATGCAATACACATTGTACTTCGACATTGTTATGTAAACAATTGTTTTTGTGTTACTAGACGATCTAGTAAGATATTGTTGAACAGACAGTAAGGGACAGTGATACTAAGATGTAATATGTCAGTTTCTCATAATTATCTACCATATTACGGCTGTTATTTACTTACTTTTCCCAGCATTACCACATTATCACATGCATTGTACATGTAATAGGGTGCTTAGCTGCCGTCTTTCTTACGAAGAAAATAAACATTGTTGTTTTACAATGATAAGATCAAAATAACACTTTCGGTGTCCTCAAATGCTAATAAATAATACTTAAATGTTATTTTATTGCAGTCTTGTCATTTAATTATGTTTTATTTGACGAAATGTTTTGGAACTTGAATGTGTAGCCTAATACTTATGTGTGCTCGTTGTTGTTCCGTATAATTACGCCGTGGATTGTGTGTGTCCGTTTTATAACAGATTGTTTGTTGAACTAATTTTATTAAATAGAATTTATAGCTCCCACCTTCGTATAGAAAGAACATTTTCAGCGACATTATTTTCTTTGTATTACACAAAATGTATGTAAAGTAGTTCTGAGGTGTTCCAGAAAGGACAATGATTCATTGGTTAGTTTTGATCATATGACAATTATAGGAGATTATATGTATATGAGCAGCGAACATCAGTTTCACCATCATAACACGTCATCAACATCACTGACTATATAGCTGTACATTACTAGAACTATTAGAAAGCGACTTAGGTATGAGAAAATAATGTAATCTTTAGTACATTAAGTTGCCTTTAATTTCTCCACCGCACGGACACCGCAATCCACTGCATTTTACTAGGCCAAAGATGTTAAATTTATTATAACAAATTATACCTACAAAATGGGCGTTTTCTACACTATAGCTAGGACTTAAACTCAGAGTTATTCTGACTAGTTTTTTTATATTTCATTGAAATCTTTATTAAATGAATATTTGAAACTAGAAATTTAACTTGGGTATATTTTCAAAGATCTGAAGTACAATGTTAAGAGTGTTTAAATACGGCATGCTCTCCTTTTTATATGTACTGGACGGATGTCATGAGTAGTCCTGATAAAAAAAATCCCTGAATTTACACGAGATTGATCACAGTTTGTTGAAAAGGTGCCAAGGAAGCTAACAATATTTTAGCTTTTAAATGTTTAACACATACCGCACTAGGATCACTGCCTATCTGTCCTGTACAAGTTAACTGTAAAGCTGTTCCTACTTCAAACTGTCTTTCATTTGTGTCAAACTGTTCTCCCAGTATCCTCACTCTGGGCATCTCAATTATATTTGGCTGAACTGTAACACAGAAATAACATCTAATTATTGCAATCGATGTCATTCAAAAGTCTATGTTTTTAGCTACATTCATATCTCTGTATGTTCATGTAGGAAAAAATTTAAATAGCAAAGTAAATGTCACAGATTTCCGAAATCGTCATTATTCACAAGTGCAGTATGATATTTAAAAAAAATAATACAGTTTCTTTGATGGAATGTTCATGTTTATTGACAAAGCCAATTGATGAAATGTATTACGGGAAATGTTGCAAATTCAGCAATTATAATTCTTGTTTGAAGTCAGTTCACTTCTTGTGTTATTAACATGCATTGAATACCAGATAAGGTACACAATATGGCTTATTTGTCTTCTTACAAACCTCTATAATAAACCTGTACAGGAACTGATTCAGCATCTTGTTCAGGGATCGTATTTGTATTACTATCCAAGCCACTCAATTTACACCTGTATTCTTTGAAATCATCTGGACATCTCAAGTTTTCTTTTGTAAAAGTTAATCTAAGTTCCGATGTAGAAGGTGGTTCAAGAGACCCTGTTGCAGTTGTTCTGGCTTGCAATGTTGAGTCGCGATATCTTATCTCTTCTTGATAATTATTTCCATTCATTATAATAGAAACCACATCTTCAAAAGAGTTGGAAGTGTTCCTCTGCAGTACCATAAAATACAATGCCTTGACCAGAGATGGATTATTTAAGGAGCAAATAATAGTCAGTGTATCCTCTCCCATATCTACTGTCTGTGGTATAGCTTGGATCTGTAGGTTCTGTGATGATCCTGAAAGAAAAAAAAACCTTTACAAAAGAGAAACGTGTACCCATGTTTTACTCAGTCATCATGATGGAAGAACAACTTTTGTAATATCTGGATGAGTTGCTTGAAAACCATGGAAACAATTTGCCTGTTACATGTCCTTAAATAAAAGGAATAAGATGATACTCACTCATCCACTCTAGAGAGCATAAACAATCCATTTAACCTCTTTAATAAAGAAATTATTTTTAATTACAGGGGTTCAAGTAAATGTTTTACCACGCCTCTCTTTACTCCTCACTTAAATATCAATACCAGTAAAGTAGTAACTCCAGGAGTTATGCATAATGATATATTTGAGAAATGGTTTATATAAATAACATATATTTGTAAGGTCATTATAAACAAACTGATTTTCGACGGATTTTCCATTATTTACCGATCATGACAAGGATCTCACGGCGGTTGTGACCGGTCACAGGATGCTCACTCCTCCCTGGCACCTGATCCCATCACTGATGTTTTGGTATTCTGGATTTGCTCCTCTCCTATTTCGCATTGTTTAATGGATTTTTGAGCCAGAATACTGTTCGTTACCTACATACATTTCATTTACTGATCTTTAAAATTCTACGTAACTTAAAATTATTTTCTACTTACTTCAATAACAACAAACATACGAGTTTTCGTTTATACAATCCTTCCTATGACAAATTAAAGTCCATGCTTTTTGAATCATATTCAGCTGCTTTCAATAAAAGGGGAACTCGTATTTTATACTTATTCTTGTCAATTATGATTTGGAAATTTATTTTGTTAAAAAAAATGTTTGTACATACAGAAACACTATAGATATTTAAAAAAGTTGCTTGATTTTCAGATTGACAATATCCATTTGGTTTGGGGGATCAGGTCTTCCAATAATCTGCCAGATCGAATTCCCATTGCATTCCGGTTGTTATGAGCTAGCAAATTTTTCTGTATTCGTGAAATGTAGAAACAACGAACAGTTGCAATTTCAAAAGCCTATGAAAGCAATACAAATTGGTAGCAGAGAAAACACGGTTATCCAAAAACATAAAAAGGGACTAGTTACCATGGTCGAGTGAGCACACCCCTTTCATCAGTTAAAAGCCTACTAATAAACATCGTCTCAATGCAATAAAACAAAATTGTGTGAGAGGAAGCTTTTTAAAACAGTCCCACTTAACTGTTTTTTGATGATGTTTTTTTCTGATGTTTTAGAGGACCGTGTTTGCTCTACTCTTGATTTGCATTAATGGAATAAATTTATTAGGTTAAATCCTATCAATTATCTCCATATTTCTTTTTTCGTTATGCCCGTTTATGATCAAGAACATCCACTTTATGCAACCTGCATTTTTAGGAAATTTTTGATATTTCTTTCGGAGTTTCATTTATTGATTCCAATACTTTGCAAATAAACGAGAACTCATTGAAGTTTAACAACCATTTTAGGTTAAAATGGCTTTAATCTCCACTTTCCTTTGCTTAATCTGGAGAGTTAATTCATGCCTGTTTTATGTAATTAAAGGAAAAATTCTTTGAGGTTTTAACACGTTATATATTTATTATTTTCTAAGTGGCTACAAATTCTCGTTTTGAAACAGAAACAGGATAATGAACAGAAATAGCGTCTCATTTTGGAAAGATAAATGCCACTTTGCCATACGTTTTAAGAATTACATGAATTTGTGTAAAAATTATTATCAACCATAGACCATTAATCAAAATCATCGCCCTATCGTCTCTTTATCAAGGCAACAATCATTTAAAGGGTTATTGTTCTAAGAATTAATTCTTTTGATTATAACATCTTTTTCTACAGACAAAATAGTATTATTTACGAAGAAGTTTTCACTAGATATAGAAACATTTTCTATTAAAAAAAAAATAATTAGACGTTAATCGCAGCTACGCCCAGTCTTTTAAGTCATATTAGATATATACTCCATCAAACAAGGCGTCATATCATATACATGTACATTTTGAAAAACAGTTGTTAAAAAATATAAATATGTAACCCATTATAGAAATATAATTTACTCATGGTAATGTTAAGGTACTGTATGGCTGTTCCTGTTCCACAGAGACCAGAGGATCCAGACTCACACAGAAACTGTGTATAGGTGTCAATGCTTGTAAGGTTGTAGGTGATAGTACTGGTTCGTGCGTATTGACAGCCTGATGTTGAGGCCTGGGAGTGGATTGGTGTCTGTGGTAACCCTGTGAAGGACTGTGCTCCAGCAGTCTTAGCACACCAACGAATCGTCTGCAAGTCATTCAAAGAAAAGAATAAACCATTACACCTGTATTATAAACTTGATCGGAGAAAAAAAACTTTATTTGTTTTACCTATGCAGTTCGTACATAATGTATATTTATTAATTCTTATCTCTACCATGAATCTGTTTGCGGAGGTAAGTATTCGTAAAAGAAAATTCCGCCAATTTTATTAATAAAAATTCCATGTATCAGTGCAAGATAATATATTCTGTATGTAAACACTTAACAGTAAATTCTATAAAATACTCCAAATGAAACATTTACAAAATTTTGTCAAAACTAAGATTGTTAAATCGTCTCAGAGCTTATGTTTGTTTTATAAATTGATTTTTTAAATTACATTCTGCATTCTCCTACGTTCAACCCTGAGATTTTTCAGCAATTTTTTTCAAGACCTTATAATTATAATCAACTGCAGATTCAACCTTTTGGAAGTTGTTGTGATTAATATGTTTTTTTTTTTTAAATATTTAAATTATTTACTTATCTAAAGTATTAACATATCTTTGGATTATCAATAGATAGAAAAGGAAATTAATCTTGAATAATCTATTTAAGATCTAAATTCATCCAGAAAACGTTAAAATTTCATTAAACAATATTTTTTTTTTTTATATATTGCAACTTATTTCATATATTTCCATGCATGCGGCTTGGTGGTTTTCATTCTTATGATAAAACCTAACTACAATGACTACATAGTGTGAAAACATTTTTTCTTCATATTATGTACCTATATATAAAATATTGTAATATTACAGGCTTAGTACTTAACTATGTTATGTATGAGGGTGGATTTCAGCTTAGTGTTATTTTATATTATAGTGATTAGTCACCACATAATATGTATGGGGGTGGACTTCAGAATATAGCATAATACTCACAGGCTTGTGAAGTATATTTTAGTGATGTAAAGTAGCATCCAGTTGTAAATTATTAGAAATGTGTTATTGTTCCTGTTAATTTATTATCTTATCGTTTACATAAATTATTGATGCAATACACATTGTACTTCGACATTGTTATGTAAACAATTGTTTTTGTGTTACTAGACGATCTAGTAAGATATTGTTGAACAGACAGTAAGGGACAGTGATACTAAGATGTAATATGTCAGTTTCTCATAATTATCTACCATATTACGGCTGTTATTTACTTACTTTTCCCAGCATTACCACATTATCACATGCATTGTACATGTAATAGGGTGCTTAGCTGCCGTCTTTCTTACGAAGAAAATAAACATTGTTGTTTTACAATGATAAGATCAAAATAACACTTTCGGTGTCCTCAAATGCTAATAAATAATACTTAAATGTTATTTTATTGCAGTCTTGTCATTTAATTATGTTTTATTTGACGAAATGTTTTGGAACTTGAATGTGTAGCCTAATACTTATGTGTGCTCGTTGTTGTTCCGTATAATTACGCCGTGGATTGTGTGTGTCCGTTTTATAACAGATTGTTTGTTGAACTAATTTTATTAAATAGAATTTATAGCTCCCACCTTCGTATAGAAAGAACATTTTCAGCGACATTATTTTCTTTGTATTACACAAAATGTATGTAAAGTAGTTCTGAGGTGTTCCAGAAAGGACAATGATTCATTGGTTAGTTTTGATCATATGACAATTATAGGAGATTATATGTATATGAGCAGCGAACATCAGTTTCACCATCATAACACGTCATCAACATCACTGACTATATAGCTGTACATTACTAGAACTATTAGAAAGCGACTTAGGTATGAGAAAATAATGTAATCTTTAGTACATTAAGTTGCCTTTAATTTCTCCACCGCACGGACACCGCAATCCACTGCATTTTACTAGGCCAAAGATGTTAAATTTATTATAACAAATTATACCTACAAAATGGGCGTTTTCTACACTATAGCTAGGACTTAAACTCAGAGTTATTCTGACTAGTTTTTTTATATTTCATTGAAATCTTTATTAAATGAATATTTGAAACTAGAAATTTAACTTGGGTATATTTTCAAAGATCTGAAGTACAATGTTAAGAGTGTTTAAATACGGCATGCTCTCCTTTTTATATGTACTGGACGGATGTCATGAGTAGTCCTGATAAAAAAAATCCCTGAATTTACACGAGATTGATCACAGTTTGTTGAAAAGGTGCCAAGGAAGCTAACAATATTTTAGCTTTTAAATGTTTAACACATACCGCACTAGGATCACTGCCTATCTGTCCTGTACAAGTTAACTGTAAAGCTGTTCCTACTTCAAACTGTCTTTCATTTGTGTCAAACTGTTCTCCCAGTATCCTCACTCTGGGCATCTCAATTATATTTGGCTGAACTGTAACACAGAAATAACATCTAATTATTGCAATCGATGTCATTCAAAAGTCTATGTTTTTAGCTACATTCATATCTCTGTATGTTCATGTAGGAAAAAATTTAAATAGCAAAGTAAATGTCACAGATTTCCGAAATCGTCATTATTCACAAGTGCAGTATGATATTTAAAAAAAATAATACAGTTTCTTTGATGGAATGTTCATGTTTATTGACAAAGCCAATTGATGAAATGTATTACGGGAAATGTTGCAAATTCAGCAATTATAATTCTTGTTTGAAGTCAGTTCACTTCTTGTGTTATTAACATGCATTGAATACCAGATAAGGTACACAATATGGCTTATTTGTCTTCTTACAAACCTCTATAATAAACCTGTACAGGAACTGATTCAGCATCTTGTTCAGGGATCGTATTTGTATTACTATCCAAGCCACTCAATTTACACCTGTATTCTTTGAAATCATCTGGACATCTCAAGTTTTCTTTTGTAAAAGTTAATCTAAGTTCCGATGTAGAAGGTGGTTCAAGAGACCCTGTTGCAGTTGTTCTGGCTTGCAATGTTGAGTCGCGATATCTTATCTCTTCTTGATAATTATTTCCATTCATTATAATAGAAACCACATCTTCAAAAGAGTTGGAAGTGTTCCTCTGCAGTACCATAAAATACAATGCCTTGACCAGAGATGGATTATTTAAGGAGCAAATAATAGTCAGTGTATCCTCTCCCATATCTACTGTCTGTGGTATAGCTTGGATCTGTAGGTTCTGTGATGATCCTGAAAGAAAAAAAAACCTTTACAAAAGAGAAACGTGTACCCATGTTTTACTCAGTCATCATGATGGAAGAACAACTTTTGTAATATCTGGATGAGTTGCTTGAAAACCATGGAAACAATTTGCCTGTTACATGTCCTTAAATAAAAGGAATAAGATGATACTCACTCATCCACTCTAGAGAGCATAAACAATCCATTTAACCTCTTTAATAAAGAAATTATTTTTAATTACAGGGGTTCAAGTAAATGTTTTACCACGCCTCTCTTTACTCCTCACTTAAATATCAATACCAGTAAAGTAGTAACTCCAGGAGTTATGCATAATGATATATTTGAGAAATGGTTTATATAAATAACATATATTTGTAAGGTCATTATAAACAAACTGATTTTCGACGGATTTTCCATTATTTACCGATCATGACAAGGATCTCACGGCGGTTGTGACCGGTCACAGGATGCTCACTCCTCCCTGGCACCTGATCCCATCACTGATGTTTTGGTATTCTGGATTTGCTCCTCTCCTATTTCGCATTGTTTAATGGATTTTTGAGCCAGAATACTGTTCGTTACCTACATACATTTCATTTACTGATCTTTAAAATTCTACGTAACTTAAAATTATTTTCTACTTACTTCAATAACAACAAACATACGAGTTTTCGTTTATACAATCCTTCCTATGACAAATTAAAGTCCATGCTTTTTGAATCATATTCAGCTGCTTTCAATAAAAGGGGAACTCGTATTTTATACTTATTCTTGTCAATTATGATTTGGAAATTTATTTTGTTAAAAAAAATGTTTGTACATACAGAAACACTATAGATATTTTAAAAAGTTGCTTGATTTTCAGATTGACAATATCCATTTGGTTTGGGGGATCAGGTCTTCCAATAATCTGCCAGATCGAATTCCCATTGCATTCCGGTTGTTATGAGCTAGCAAATTTTTCTGTATTCGTGAAATGTAGAAACAACGAACAGTTGCAATTTCAAAAGCCTATGAAAGCAATACAAATTGGTAGCAGAGAAAAGACGGTTATCCAAAAACATAAAAAGGGACTAGTTACCATGGTCGAGTGAGCACACCCCTTTCATCAGTTAAAAGCCTACTAATAAACATCGTCTCAATGCAATGAAACAAAATTGTGTGAGAGGAAGCTTTTTAAAACAGTCCCACTTAACTGTTTTAGTTTTGGCCTTTATACCTTATTTGTTTTTAGAATTAACAAACAATGTACATGTAGCTTGATTTGTATCTCCTATTCCTTTTTCTAAAAGTTGGCAAAATTTAGCAAACAAGAGGCCCACGGACCTTATAGGTCACCTTAGTATTGTGTAACAACTTTCAAAGAATTAATTTTGGTTCGTGGTTTTAAACCAGAGGCCATGAAATTCACAATTTTGAAAGAGGCACCACTGCTTATCATAATTATAAAATTAGTATGCTTACTCTATTTACTAAATACCAAGAGGTAGATCAGAGTAACAAGGAGAAAATGCACTTCCACGTTATACCCAGTTGTGCACCTCACTCCAAAGGAACCACTGACCCAGAGGCCATATATTTCAAAATTTTTCAAATTTTATCATAAAATGGTTGATTAATACCAAAGAGCAGATTAAAGCATTAATTTATTTTCAGACTATGTAACCCCCCCCCCCAACCACTCTGACCCAGGGGGCATATAAAAACCACTTTGCTAGATGCACCTTTCTTCATCATAAATATATATACTTGGATCATTGGCATATAACCAAGAAGCAAAGGAAAATATTTTCAAAGAATTAATGTATTTTTACTATATAATCTACAGAGTCATGCCCTAACACCAGAACCCCTGACTCTGGGGCCATAAAATTCACAATTTTAGAAGAGGCACTCTTGCTCATCATAATGATGTGCTTAGGTAGTTCATTTGATACCCAGAAGCAGAGAAGAAGATTTTCAAAGAATTAATGCATTTTCACTATATAATCAATAGAGCCCCGCCCTATCACCAGAACCCCTAACCCTGGGGCCATAAAATTCACAATTTTAGAAGAGGCACTCTTGCTCATCATAACGATGTGCTTAGGTTGGTCATTTAATACCCAGAAGCAGAGAAGATTTTCAAAGAATTAATGCATTTTTACTATATAATCAATAGAGCCCCGCCCTATCACCAGAACCCCTGACTCTGGGGCCATAAAATTCACAATTTTAGAAGAGGCACTCTTGCTCATCATAACGATGTGCTTAGGTAGTTCATTTAATACCCAGAAGCAAAGAAGAAGATTTTCAAAGAATTAATGCATTTTCACTATATAATGAATAGAGCCCCGCCCTATCACCAGAAACCCTAACCCTGGGGCCATAATATTCACAAGAGGGACTCTTGCTCATCATAACTATGTACTTAAATAGTTGATTTTATACCCAGGAGCAGAGAAGAAGATTTTCAAAGAAATAATGCATTTTCACTATATAAAACTTATTTAGCCCCGCCCTAGCACTAAAACCCCTGATCCTGGGGCCATGAATTTCATAATTTTGGTAGAAGACTCAATGCTCATTACATTCATGCAGTTTGCCTGCTTGATGTCCAGGAGTGAAGAAGAAGATTTTTAAAGATTGCAGTAATTTTAGTGGTTTTTGCCCCACCCCTCAGGTCCCAGGAGGGCGGGGACCATTAAATTCACAATTTTTTCCCCTTTACTCATATATGCTGTATACCAAATTTGGTTGAAATTGGTTCAGTGGTTTCAGAAAAGAAGCTGAAAATGTTCAAATGTTTAACACACGACGGACGACGGACGACGCACGATGGACGACGACGGACGAAAACGGATAACAATAGGTGTCCTGAGTTACTCAGGTGACCTTAAACAGAAGAAAAGCGTTTAGAAGAAAAACAACAAAAATAGTATTACCATTTTCAAGAAAACACCCATGTTTAATCTAAATGGTGAAATAATTTACAATCCAAAGCATCTTTTGGTTTCCGACACTCCTTGATATGAATTTAAATAACTACTAGTAATTATGAAATGCAAAGATTTGAAAAAAAACAACTTGTTTTTCAATATTCGAGTAATTTATCAAGTGTGCATATGACAGAAATGGTATATCATAAGATGTAATGTATCTTCATTGCAATTGAAGAAAGATGGACTTGCCAAAATATTATACTATACTATTATATCCTAAAATATAAACTTTTATAATTGTACGTACCAAAACGCAAGAAAGAAAATTGCAGCAAACATGAAAACCCCCAGGAAATAAAAAGCATGTGTCTTGTCCTACCCATTTTGCTTTTATTATTTCCTTGTTTATATATGTATGGTGCGCATTGGATAACAAGTTGAAGTAATATAAGCAAAAGAAAAAGAAAAAAAAACAGGTAAAAGGAGGTACAATGTTGAAGTTAAGCTGAATGCATCTTGTTTTGAGATAAATCAATATTATATCACTTTTGATCATATTCTTAAAAAAACGATAAAAAAGAATAGTGAATATAAGACACTGTTATCAATCTCAAAAATCTAGTTAAGGGTAATAAATACTCTGATAAGCGAGATAACTCTCACAAAATTCTTCTCCGTTTTTATCAGAATTCGTTTTTACCGACCGAAACTTTTGTAGTCCTTGTGGAATTCTTTTGTATTAAGAGATGGAAAAATAACGCGTGTTGTTAGTGAAGGGAGGTAGGAAATGATTCAAGAATGGCAGGTTCAAAACAATGAAAAGAACAATGTGGAGACTGGTGTGAACAATAATAGTGTTGATTGTGAGTAAGATAATGCACGTTTACCAGCTTGCCAAAGTAAATCTTGCTCTGAATCTACAACAGACGCCAAAGAAGTTGATTGTGAATATGTTTTGCATGGCGGACGCATTACTGACTTACAGTTCCTTGCAGAAATGTTGTTTACGGGCTGTTCCTCGTGTAAAAAGCCATTTATTTACATCTTGTAAACATTGTGAAGGAGAGAAAATATGGCTTGGCATGTATTTTTTACATCAAATGTCCTGAAGTTACATCTGTGGCGACTGGCCGTAGACAGAATGATGAAAAAAATGGCCAAAGATCTTTTCAATTTAATGCTAAACCTTGAGTTGGTAAGTACTAATTAAATGTATTTTTGTTATTATAATTGTTTTATATGTAAAACATTTTAAGTATATATTCCATGCATGTGCACTTTTCTTTATTTTTTAAATAGTGCAGGAAACTTGGACAAATTCAATTTTATATTATTTTCAGCTCTTGTTCATGCTGGAATTGGTGAGGCAGCCATTTCAAGAATTTTTGCCACTCTCAATATTCCATCTTTCAGCCCAATAAATATAAAAAGCAAGAGAGAAAAGCAGGGTCTGCAATTGAAAAAATAGCCAATGAATCATGTGATAATGCCCTAGCACAAGAAGCAGAACAGTCAAGGATTGCAAACATTTTTTTTTCTAAATTATAAATTGTACATTTATTTTTAGTTTTGTAGATGCTATAATTATGTTTTTTTAAAAATGCAAATCATGCATGCATGTCTTATTTTGTTATAAGCAGACCTATTTTTGTATTCTTATGAAGCAGAATTTGTGCAAAATCTTATGCGTGAAAAGAAGAAAACCCTTGCTGTGGCATTCAATTCGACATTGACGACGCATTGTCAATTAACAATGGGAATTTCCATTCCTTCGTCGATACGATATATCCTGTGAGCTTGTGATGGGAGATACCACAGAGTCTGTCATATCTGTCTCATACATGGATATTGTACTTAAAAAGACGTTAATGGTAATTTAACAACCAAGCTATATGATAAACGGGATGACTTAAACTTTTATATCGTCAACTTAATAATTCCCTTACTTAAATGCAGCAATATACTTTCATCACCTGCATACGGTGTTTATATATCTCAGTTGATTCGATACGCAAGAGAATGTTCAATTTTTCAAGCGAGGTAAGTTAATGACAAACAAGTTGATGAAACAAAATATTAGCAGTCTCGCTTAAAGTTATCATTTCTTAAGTTCTTTAGTCGATATAATGACCTTGTCAGCAAATACAATTTATCATTGAGTCAAATGCTGATTGACGTTTTTAATACTGATTATTAGTTCATTACTTATCAATGAATTGACAACGGATTTTCCCGTTATTTCCCGATCATGACAAGGAGAACACAGCGGATGTGACCGGTCAGCAGGGAATGCTCACTCCTCCATGGCACCTGATCCCACATCTAATGTTTTAGAGGGCCGTGTTTGCTCTGCTCCTATTTTGTATTAATTTTTGTGGACTTTGGTATTAAATAATGTTCGTGATCTCCATATCCTTCAAAATTGAAACCCTATATCCTATCTTTTTCGGAAGTTTTTTTTTTTTACTTTTTCATCACCGCTCGTAGCAATATCTAGATTTTATCCTCATCTTTTAAAAGATGTACTCAGAGAGATGTGTGACTTTTTTTTTATCAATGAATGTAAATATATCTAAACTGTTCACAAAATATAATGAATATATCTTTTGTAGTGGCTCTCAGTTTGTCAGCTTATGCAACACTGATGTACTATCATACTTTTAAAAAACTAAGACAATTAACAAGTACAATTATGTAATGAATTTATATCATTTCAAGATGAACATGTAGATCTACCATTCAAAAACATAATTATTTCCCTTATAGCAACATTGCATTTAATGATATATATTAATCAAATGTATTCTAGGTACAGTTTATCAGGAAATTAGTACGTTTTAGGGGCTTATGCTACGTAAATTCACAAGTATCAATGTCTAAACTTGTTATACTTTCACTGCACTTACTGTAATTATCATTATTGTCACTCTCTGAAGTTTTGTCTTCCTTGGATAGTACTTTTAAACACTTCATACAGTGTGGAAAAACGTCAATATCGTGAACAGTTTTACTATTTCTGACACTGGCATTGGGATAAGCCTCTTCGCTATCCAAGTCTTGTACATTTATTTGACCTGTTTCACTATTTGGTAATAATTGTTGATAAAGATGAGGAGTTGAAGTGCATGAAGAGTTTAAGGATGCATACGACGAATGTGGTGTTTTGATGGGTTCACAGTCTTCATAGCCTGACGATTGAGAGGGCAGATCACTATCTTCCAATGTGTTATGAATTGTCTTTAATTGTAGTCTAGTAATGCTATAGATACTAGAGCTAGGACTTGTGCTTGAATAACTGTGTTCACTGTTTGTACCTGATCCAAATAATTTAAGAGAAGGAACACTATCAGATGGACATACTTGTGCCAATCCTGGGTACCCTTTTGACATTCCAGTTGAAGTTTGACTCGTACACTTTTCTTGTAATGATGGGTTCTCAATGAAATTTGCTTTCTTTTTAACATGTGGGAAATCGGAAAATGAAGTCATTGAAGCATTAGTTCCTATCAAGGGTTGATTTTCCCTCCAAAACGATTTAGATTTCCACGAAATATGCTGTCGATAATTAAAAATAACATCATCTTCATCATCAGATTCTATTTTATCATTATTTATATGTCTTACAGAGATGGTGTGACAATCTTTGGCTGTTTCGACTGCCCTATTATTTATATTTAAATCATAAATAGCGCGTCTCAGTGCTTTAGTCACTTTGTAAATTCGAATTGATTTGCTTTTTCTTATATAAGAACAGAAATGAGAGAATTGTTCTGGAAATAAAAATATACGAGCAGTCATCCAAAGGCCGCTTGGGATGGATTTTTTGTGTGATTTGTTAAAATATACGCATGCCAATTTCCTATTGGCGTTGTGTTCTAAATTCAGTGCTAGATTAACACCTGTTTTTAAGTGGCTGGAAGTAATAAGACCTTCTTCTTGCTCCAGAATAAACTCTGGAGTCCAGAATATGATGATTATCTTTGATCTCTCAATTTCTCTCTTGAACCATGTTGCATAATCTCTTAGAACGATGTCATTTTGGGGTTTCAGATAAGAAATGTGTATTTGCATTTTTTTCATGCAGAATTTTGCAAATTCACTGGCTAAAGTATTGGTTTTTCTACTATTACTGGAATAAATCAGAAGTCCGTTTAAAAAACCTGGCACACCTGAAATAAAGAAATATATTTAAAAAATCATAAGATAAACAAATTTGAAGAACGATGTTTATGATGAAGTTTCAAGTGAATAATACATTATTACTTAAGTAATAAAATCAAAAGATGTTTTGCTTACATGGTAATTATAGATCATAGAATGAATAAAATGCTGCAGTTATATTGTTGAAATAAAAGCAAAAAAAAAGTTTGTTGCACTTTAGCAGCAACATTTGAAACATGTTTTCAGCAATGCTTTCAACAAAGTTTGTCGCAATGTAACATTAAGGTTTCCAAATTCAGAAAACTCTTAACTGTTTGCTTTTGACCTGCAGCAAGACAAATCATTATGAATTATTTTTTTTTACTTTGAGCATGCTACATATCTGCAACATAACAACCATGTATAACAAACGGTCATTGCTTTTTTTAGCTTTATTTATCGCTGCAATCTGTTTGTAGCTTCCCTGCGTAAGATTTGCAGAAAATGATTTTAATAAAGCAAATTTATGTTGGGAAAGGATCGTAATTGATAAACGATCTACTCAATATTTATGAGCTGAATAATAATTATACACGAATTTTCATACCTACCGAAATCTTTTTTCCGCCGAAGGTAACAAAGGATACCAAGGAGTAACAGAAGTAAAACAACCCCGCTACCAATCAAAATGGCTGCCATTTTTAATTGCTCAGAAGGGTTTTTGCTGTCTCCTCTAACTGATATAACAAAAGACATACGTTTCAAACTTAAGAAAAAACAAGAAGCAAACATGGGCCTTAATGTTCACCGGAGTACAACAATGTAGTGAATCCCTAAACTGATGAATGAAGTTTTGTTGCCCATAAGCAAGAGAAATAGTATGATTAGGGTCAACAAAATAATAGGTCTAAGTATCTACATGTGCATGCATCTGTTCCCCTTATATCACTATTATCATGAAGCTATTAACAATTAAATTATCTATTTATTTAACCCTCTATTGTTAATGTAAGTCTCACATTGATCTGGTTGGCCTTTGAAGAATATATAAAAAAGATAAGTTATTTTGGTCTCGTTTTTATTCATATATTATATACAGGTCTACATATAATAAAATCTATGAATTTTCTATGAAAGTTGATGAAATAAGAATAACAGCAGTTTCGTTTAAAGTCATCATTTCGTAAGTTCTATGGTCGACACAATGACCAAATACAATTGTTCAATGAGACAAATGCTGACTGACATTTTTCATATTGTTAGTCCATTATTTATAAACTGAATTGACGACAGATTTTTCCGTTATTTCCTGATCATGATAAGGAGCACACAGCGGGTGTGACCGGTTTGCAGGGGATGCTCACTCCTCCATGGCACCTGATCCCACCTCTGATGTTTCGGGGGTCTGTGATTGCTCTGCTCTTATTTTGTATTGTTTTATGGACTTTGAGATTGAATACTGTTCGTTATCTCCATATCCTTCAAAGTACAGAAGAAGAAATAAAAAAGAAATAATGCATTTTCAATGTATACATGTAATTTATATTGCCCAACCTTACCATTACAACCCCCAGCGCTTGGGGCATGAAATTCACAATTTTGGTAGAAGACCCGGTGCTTATTACAATCATGCTAACAGTTTGACTTCTTGATGTACACGAGTAAAGAGGACGATTTTTAAAGATTGCATCAAATTTAGTGGATTTCGCCCAAACCGTCAGGCCCAGGGGGCAGGGACCATGACATTCACATTTTCCCCCCTCAATTACATGTATTAATTGATACGTTAGAAGTGGTTGAAATTAATTGGGTGATCGCAGAGAGGAAGCTGAACAGATAGCAATAATGAGCTAACTGAGATGTCCTAAAAACCTGTAATTCCGCAACATATATATGAGTCGTGCTTCCAAGATGACTAGATATTAATAGTGCTTTGATTCAGTCCAAAGCAGAAAATGTGATAGCCATTAATATATATTGATTTTTTCTGCCACGGACTCTGAACTCCCTTGCATTCTAAAGAAATTAGATTTTATTTTTACTTCGATTAAAATTATGGATACATTCCAAACTTATCGACTAGCAGTAAATGCATTGCCTGATACATGTATCACGCATTTAGATATCCAGATGATATTAATACAAGCTTACTTTTTTTTTACTATTTGCATTTTAATTTAAAAACTTCAGTATAATTATTTGTGATTATTAAATGAACATTTGTAAATATGCTTTAACAGTTTAAATTCAAGCAGAAGATTTGAGAGGATAAAGTGATAAGTTTTGGATTTATGTATGCATGTACCTCTAACTTGTAGTGGATGAAAATTTCCAACTATGAAACTGTGAGACCTTGTGTATCTACAACTCTTTGGACAATTATAGTCTGTAGTATTTACCTCTATCTACACTGTAAAAAATAAGTGTTTTATAAATAAACACCATATTGCAACAGATAATAAACACTTCAACACGTTTAGAATTTAAACACCTCAAGAAGTGTTTAAGAAATAAACACGTTAGAATGTTTAAATTCTAAACACATGAGGTTTAATATTCAACACTTCAAAAACACAAAATGTTTAAAGATTAAACACTGAATAAACACTTAGAGTTTACTACATAAACACCGTGAGTGTTTAAAATTTAAACATTTCATGTTTAATAAATAAACGTGTTCAACCTAAACATTTAAACACTTAAACATGTTTATTCGATGCAACAGATAATAATCACTTAAACATGTTTAAAGGTCAATTTTTAAACACTTCAACGTGTTTATTTTACAAAATAAATAAATACTTAAACGTGTTTATAAGTTTTCAACATTTTTATTTGAAACAAATATAAATCAGTACAAAACACACTGTGGTTGATAATGAATATGTTGTACATAAAGCTTTCTTAAATTAATAATTGATTTAATGTTGATTGAGGGTTTAAACTTTATAAACAACTGAAACATTAAATAACACATTTACCAACACATGGATACATTATTCAATTTTAGTTGAAAAAATAGAATTCTCAATAAACTAGCATGAACATGTAAAACCTGCGTCTTTAAACTAAACTCCAATAAATTGGTGTCGGGAGGACGGGGGAGGGTCTTTGAAATATGAAGAAAAAAAATTATCGCTTTTAATAAGATGAAATGTGTTTCATCAATAAAATTTAAAACATTTTTTTAAAAAAAAGGTTAAATCATCCTTTACATCTTTTTTAATAAATAAAACAAGCAAAATGATGAATAAATATGATACAAAAAACTGAAAATGGGGGTGTCTTTAAAATATGAAAAAAAAGCATTATCGCTTAATAAAATGAAATGTTTTTCACCAGTAAAATTTAAAACATTTTTTTTTAAAAAAGGCTAGATCATCCTTTACATCTTTTTTAATAAATAAAACAAGCAAAATGATGAATAAATATGATACAAAAACTGAAAATAATATTTGTTGTCTGGGTACAGCATGTATAATATGTACTTGTATTACACTAATAAATCTAGTTGTAAATGTTACAAGTTTTTACTTTCACAAATATTCAGAGTTTTAACCAAATAAAGAAATTTTTCCAGTTTTGAATTGTAAAGGACCAGTTCTTGCTACTAAACAAGAGATGCCGGGGTATCACTCACTCAATATCCATATCATATTCTAACCGAGTTAAACAGTCTAGCTCCTCTGGTTGCGGGTAAAATTCAGGTTCTTCTACAACGGATGATGATCTCCAATTTCCATTCTCCAAAATTGTATTCACCCCAAGTAGTTTTAATTCCTTCATATCCTGAAAGATGGATGAAAAAATATTCACTATGCAAATTCAGATAATTATCTGTAAAAGAATACATAAAGATCGAAAAAAATGATTGTTATTGTTCACGCCAATTTTAATTATATTATACATACTGAGAAACAAGTTTGGAATAAAAATCTGCAATTCAAATACCTGTAAATCATACATGTATAAGCGTACATGTACAGTCTGTACACTAGAAAAATAAATGTTCATGTACCTGTAGGAGCAACCCAACAGCAAAAAATAAGAGAAGGGGGGGGGGGGGC
>PRKT01000845.1:137449-170364 GCA_003671525.1 Saccostrea glomerata | reverse complement strand
GGGGGGGGGGGCTTTTTCTTTTAAGACTCACCTCTCACGGTTAAGTATGATTTTCGTTCTCAGGATTCACAGTAACAGATGAATGTCCCTGCAAATTTTAAAATTAGATATCAAGACTACATAAGCATTTATTTGTCTACCTCTGCGCATGGCCGGATTGCACTCCGACGATTACTAACAATCCTGCATTTCATAAATGAAAAGCATTTTAGATCTCTGATGTATTCTACATTCTTTCTTAAAAGATTTTACGTAAAGAAATGTACAAATATACCTCCTATTTCCTTGCTAGATATGGTGTTTCTTGTCAGCATGTGCGTGATTCTGCATCTTCTGCGTTCAAATGGCATGCTATGACATAATCAACTGCGTCATTTTCTATCATAACGTATTAAACACTGGTGTTTAATTTGCAATTTCAATATAAATACCATGTGTTTAATTTATAAATATATATGATTAAGAAATGAACACTCGTGTTAAACACCGGTGATTAAAATATCGATACAGTTATAGAAAATATCATAATATTTGTTTCTATTTCCTCTTTAACAGTTTCTGAAAATTTTGAAATTTTGGCACAAAATTACTACCAATTAATGTTAATTGTGAATGCGTTTGGTATGATCTAAAGTCAGCATATTGCCTTGCTATTCGTATTTTTTTCTGTGTCGATAAATATCTAATATCATGTGCGGAATTACTTCGTAAATTAAGACATTGTAAAAATGACAAATTCATACAGCGAATACTAAAAACCAACACTTAATTTATTTTTTGATTTGATGCATAGGAATATTACGTGTTTAAGAAGGATGATTAAACACCCTACTTATTGAACACCAGTTTAAACATCAGTGTTTATATATAAAACGCTAGTGTTTTGTATTTAAACCTACAATGTTTAATTGTAAAACACGACTGTTTAAAAATTAAACACAAGTTAAACATCATTTTTTACAGTGTACAAAACAAAATTTATTTGATAAGCCAAATTTCATCATGTTTATACCATTATTTCCTGAATTTTAATACTATTGAATGTTTAAGAGAAAACTGCTAAAATTTCTAAGTAAATTTTCCCCACCAAGTTTGTTGTTTGTACAGTGTTATCTTGTTCAAGTTTTCCCTGCATATTGACCTACTAATATATAATAAATTCCATCCTCTACGTCCAGAAAGACATTCTGAGTTGGTTGTTCCTTGAAAATACGCTGATGCCTATACAATGTGTTATTATATGCATCTATAAGCGAAACGTTGTACATTTGGAATGTTACATTATCTGGAACAGGGTCAAACACAAATGAGACGTCCTTTTTCCCCGGAAAGAAAGCGACAGCTATTGTGGACTTCCATGAAGCTGAATAGTAAACTGAAAAAATAGCAATCATTTTATATTGAGCATTGTAGTAAGTGAAACATTCATAAGGCAATAACGTTGTAGCAAGAGAAACACCTAAATGGCAACATGTCATTCTTTGCATTGCTTTATAGATTTTAAATCAAAAATGCATACAAAAGACTTTTTACCACCTTCTTTCAAAATAACCAACAGCTAAGATAAATACAGGAACCAAAATGTTTTTTAACTTTAAGTTTTTTCATTTAAGTTTGAGAAGTCAACAACTCCGGACTTTACAGTGGAAGAAATTATACATACCAGAAAAATTATAGGATTGTTCTGAAAACGCTGTTTCTTGAAGACTTGTGTTTATCACGGATAAGCTCGATGAGGATGTGGGGGAAACAGAGTACACTTTGTATTCATCAGATAAGCACGGTTCATGTCGGAATCCCATAGAACATGAGAAACTCAAAGTTCTCTGTAAAGAATTACATAAATTATCCTGGTGACCTATATTGTCCACAATTTTTTTTTCTAAAAGAAACTGGGATACTTTTAACGATTGTTTCAAATTATTGCCATCTTTGACTGACGTGTCATGATATTTCCCAATGTCGCGAAAAAATGCTAATCTACGGCAATGATGCTGTAGTGAAAGGGAGGGAAAATCCCTCTAACAAAGAATCAAACTTGAATGAATTGGACGGAGCTAAATATATATCTCAGCAAAAATATTCAAAGCCGAATAAAGAAATGAAATATTGAAAATAATTTACCTGATAATTTTTATCACTATCAGAGCTGGAATAACTGTATTTAGAAAAGTCAAACAGTCTATATTGTGTGTCAAACTCATAATCACCGGCCATCGATTGGTTGTTACTGCTAAACGTCAAGGAAATTCCACCTGGATCTGACAATAGAAATGCATACAATATAAATGTTAAGCAACTTTCGACTATATTAAAACATCAGATTAAAAATCCGAGGTTTTCCCCTTCCCTTGCATTAATAATGACTTTTTATTTTTTTTGATTACAGATGAATTGCTAATTCCATATGATTGCGCCCATGTGAAAAGGGTCCTTATGGCAATTTTTATGCATTTTGAGTTTTTCACGGATTCTGATAGAGTAAGGTTAAAAGTTGTCAAATATGAATTTTTATGGTCCTACGTCTACTCTAAGTAGGTTTTTTCTTCATTTTTAACAAATATACTTTAATTAACAGGTTAATAATGACGTGATGTTTTTCAACAACGTCAAACGTTTTCAGAGTGAACGTTAAATGATTTTCTTCTGAAATTTTACTACGGTGATTAATAGTTGTATAATATTTAATATTTTTCCATACACATTATTTTTATCTCATTGTCTCTTTTAATTATTAATAATTATTCAATAGTTAATATATATATTATGGATTCATCAGTGGTGTATAGTATTATGAGTAAGTCTTTGTTTTACATTTCACTTTTCTATGACACCAGGGTGAGACCTGAACAGCGGGCAACATCCATTCATTTTTTTTTTAAACAATTTTTTTCTCAAACAAAATATTTACTGGTAATCCATGCAAGAGTCATTTGATAAGCCTGTAGAATTCATTTGAAAATTATCTTAATTTAAACATTGCTCTCGATAGGTCAAGATTTCAGCATAAACCATATATCTTTAGTTACCATATATGTAAAAATTATTTTTTTTAATTACAACATTACGCTACGTATATGCTACTGCGAAGTGAAAATTTATTTGATTGTTCTTTCTTTTTCAATTTTATATAAAGACAGAAAAATTGTGAAGTGTGGTACATGTAACATGTAATTACGATACACAATAGACAATAAATAAAAAGGAAATTCGGTTGATTCACTTCATCTATAAGGTTGTCTGTCTGCATTGGGTCAATAATGACACTGCTTTTTTGAAAATATAAAGGTAACACGAAATATTTTTTAGTCTAGCAGTAAAAATATTTTAATATTAACCAATCAAAAGTTAGAAATTTTACAAACAAATGAAGAGTTATAATCCGCAATCATTTACACAATAGATAAACCCAGGATTAACATTTGAAGGATTATGTTTATGTTGGTGAAGGGGGGGGGGGGGTAAAAATCTAAATGGCGGACGGAAACTTACAATTCTTGTGAACACGAGTTAAAATAAATAAAATTTTTTTTTTTCACTTCAAAAGTTTTAGGTGCACCCAGTACCATTCACCCTACACCTTGCAGATTCACTTTTTTATTTAGGTTTGAAATAATGCTGCCTATTATTCTTCATTTTATATTTGTACCTTTAATTCTGAGCATTGCCATTTTCAAAATTGCACTGCGGTCATAAACACTATGAGCCTGGAACTGAATTGCTATGAGTTCAGTATTGTTAATCATGTATATATTGATACCCTAAAATTAAAAAATCTGGTTTTATTTTATGAAATGGATGGTTTTAGAAGCACACCCATAGAATTAGATTTAAGATGCCATTTACGGTTTATATGTATAGCTTTTGTTGGGGTAGGGGTGGGTTAAAGATTAATAACATGTAATTGTTGATGCCTAAATATACAGTCAGTTGAATATGACTGTTTTGTATAATATATTTCCCGAGAATTGTCTCTGAACTGGCTGAGCTTTGAAATGTCAGATTTTTGTAGGGATGTAAACATCTTAGAAAATCATCATATTATTTATGACCTAATTTAAAAAAAATCCCCTTCATTCTAATGTTGTTTTCTAATTTTATTCTATAAAGTGAGTTTTAAAGAGTATGAATTCCATTCTGGTCCCGTGCCCAGGGATGTAGCAACAGGGGGCAGGGGGCGTGGCCCTTCACTTTTCCCCCCAACCTTATTTATACTATAGGTATTGATAATTGAAAGTCTGGTTGCCCCCCCCCCCCACTATGAGTGATGTGCGGAAAAAACGTAGTATAAAAATTGGTACTGAAAAAAGTTGGCCTTTAACCCCCCTCCCCACGAAATAGGATTTTCGACTTTGTGCAACATTAACTTTTTTTTTTGCTTGTCAACTTTTTCAGGGAAGTAAAAAAAAATCTCTGGCTGCCCCCCCCCCCCCCCCACTTTCAAAAACGATGCTACGTGCCTGGTGCCAGAAGCTTGGATATGCTAAGCCTTGTAAAGCCTACATGTTACGGAAATATATAAGGACACCCCACCCCCATGCATCCCCTGCACTGCGGTCAAAATAAAACAAAATGCAAGCATATTGTTGCGGTTTTATGTCATGTATTTTCAGCATTGAATTTTATTTTCTGTTAGCATTTACATGTAGAAATAAAACCCGACCCTGAACTTATAAGGATTTTTGTATCAACCAAAACAAATAAAATCATGTTTGAGCATATATATCCATAATTTGATGGCAGGTTAAACAATATATTATTCCACACTGATAACTGTAACGAGATTATAAGTTCTGTGATAATTGAGTTTTTAGCATGCATTATAATTGATCTGTTGAGAGACATTCAATGCTGATCGAGCTTTTATGAAAGACAAAGTTCGTCATGACTTAAAGAATTAATTTGCAGATAATGTTTATAACATTTGAACTCCGTATGAAAAAAAAACAACACGTAAGTACCAAAGAGTTACATGTATATCAAACTTGGAGATCTTGAAAATAAAAAGCTATACATGTATATATAATTTATTATTTCATTTGTTTCGAAAACTCATCTTTTTCAATAGAGTTTCACATTTCTCAATATTAGATAAATAGATTCAATATAAATATTTTTATCTACCCTACATCCTCTCTCTCTCTCTCTCTCTCTCTCTCTCATCAGATTAACTTGACCAGCTCTATTAAAGTTAGAACATTAAGAACATTTTTTTTCATTCGGATGTAATTTGCTTTTTTTAATTTCTCTAAATTGAAGTGTCTTTGTGCAACAAGAATATAAGACAAAACAAAATTTGTAAATTTTAATTTATTTAATTATGATTATAAGGTAGACGCTTTACATGTTTATTTTTTTTTTTAAATGAAATTCATCATGAAATTATTTCATGCAAAAAAAAAAGCTATAGATAAGAGACTTGAAAAAAAAATAATGTCTGTTCAATTTTGCAGTTTTCTTCTTTGTTTTTCCTTTTTCTACATTAACTTTATTCCCAAAGTACAACAATATTTTTTTATTTTAAATTCATAATTATGATGACGATTAAAAGTTTTTTTATTTGGTCATAAAATATCTCTTTTATAATCCGGGAGAAAATTCATGCGAACATGCGGCTGAAATGTGAAAAAGAATGAATGTCCATGTCTTGTACCCCTGTTACATCGATTGTTGACAACAGAGTTATCTCTCCTATCTTTATTTATAGAAAATACTAATAATCTTGACTATGATTGATCACTATCGTTCTTACACATTCTTGCTAGATTTGTAAAAAACGTGGAGGATGTATGTTTAGTTTCAACATTTGTACAAACAATTTAACAACAGTTTAAGCAGTATGCACCGATGAATCAATGTTACATGTGATCGACGCGATCGCGATGTATATCAGGGGCTCGTAACATAAAGCTTGCTAAGTTTTTGACTTAAAGGTCATACGAAACAATGTCCTGCATATTTTGGGTTGTATACGTAAATGAGTTCATCTGAGCAACATTAATCAGCCTGAAATAACATTTTGGAATTTTTACGCAAGTTCGAGGCAGCAGAGTCGATCAAAGATACTTGACTGCGAAGATGAACTTCAATTAGCGCGGCTTATCTCCCTTTGCTTATGACGTCAATAAGACCCACTCGCTACATTCAATATTAATATTTATATAGCCGATTATGTCTTATGCTGCGTAATTTTTAAGAAATAGCATTGTCTTAATTGACTAAAATTTTGCATGAATATATGATTTTCATACCAGATAGTGTGTGTCTTTTAACATCCTGTTGCATGTTTACAAGATTTTTGCATGTTTTATCCGTGTAATTTATTGTCATCCTTCTACATTCTAATACAAGAAAACATTGATGTAACCATCAATTGTCGCCCGGGAAATATATAAAGTAAACAACGGAAATAAGGCTTGGTCATCAAACCGCTTCGATATGTTTGAAAAGGCGTGCGTCTAATTGATGGAAACGATAGTCGCCAATATTTTGAAAACTTATAGTCGGATAAATATCAAACAAAAACGATACCATTTTTATCTTCAATTCCTCGAGTAAATGTTGGCTGCATTAAATATAAATTGAGGTTAGACACATGCATCACCTATATTCAAAAATGTATTTAATTTTCAATTTTAGAATATAAAACACAAACTGTGCAGAGTACGTTTTTATGCGAGAAGTAAAATTCGATGTTCTAAAAAAAGGGACCTGTCGTTTTTTCGATAGTAAATGATAAGCAACTTTATATATTAAATATGAAAAACATATATATTTTTAAAGATTCACTTCAGCGAAGTAAATATATTATGGATCTCGTAATTAATAAAGGGAAAGAACATTCTGATTAACAATCTTTTCAATGTTTAGAAAAGCTTTAATTCTGAATAACTACTCCCACTCCAATCCCCATACACCAACACTTAAACTTATATGTATAGAGCAGCCCGGTCCTCCGGGCTGCAATAATGAGAGAGAGGGAGAAAAAAAAACGAAGGCCAGAGAGCAGAACTTCTGTGCTCGAGTAATATATAAATATAGAGGCTGTCAAATAGCATTACAGTTGAATAAATTTCTAACACAAAGATATGATTTGTTAAATTTCAAATATTTTTTTTTAAGAACGATCAGAATAAGAGCACTATCGATTATCGATCGGTAGCACGCGCATATAAGTAAAGCTGGATTCGATTGACAGCGGGGTGTGAAAGTGAAACTACACCTAAGGATAAATGATGTCATTCATTTACTGTTTATGCAAATGAAATTATTCTATGATATCGCTACCTCGCCTTCACCTCTCACAGTTATTCCATACTGGCATACTCCTTCTTTGGCTTTTCCTTTCTCATTGACTCTTTCTCATCCCGTTTTTTTTTTTTACAAAAGTCGGTACATTTACACATAACACTGTACGAGTACTATGTGCCTTTTTCATTATCATAATAATTTTAAAAAGTTAGCCTAAGACTTTAAAAGCAATTCTATATAATGTTATTGTATATGTAGTACTACGTTTCTGTATGTATTTACAAACCAAATTTTCTAAATTTGTATATCAGTTGATTTCAACAAAGATTAGATTCTGCGAAAAAGAATGTTTAACTGTAAAAAAAATTTGATTCTAAAAATTGTTTAGGTTCAGTCTCGCAAAAAATGGGCATTGGGGGCATGGGTTTCTTTTCAACGGATCATCTTATGCACGTACTGTATGAGTATTTTCAAACTGCAGTTACTCAATCAAACTGTTATTAAAATGTATCAGTACCGTAATATTACAGTACAGGTATATTCCCGTGCATACTTGTAATGCTGGTTATTTTTTAAAATCACGTTTCTTGTGACAGCAAAAGTACGATGATGTCGTCATTAACCGGGTATGTGTAAAACACGAAACGAGAAACAAGAAACAAGAAACGAGAAACAATGACATGAGATTCAATTTAAAATAACTAATGACCTTAAAATGTCAACAAAGGGAGCGGCTTGTACTTTTGATTTCATTTTGTTAGAAAACAGATGCAGAGTGAAATGAAAATATCTAACTTAGGTCTGATTTATTAGAGACCCGCACAACTATCTGCACAGAAAAACCCTGGAAGGTTGTCAGATTTAATTAATATGTTATCTAAGAGAAATGCTTAGTAAACTCAGTTTTTGCTTGAAAAAATAAAGTTGTCATCAAATGATACAATTTAATTGCTTTTAATGATTCTGTTGTCATTAATTGATTTCATTAATTAATTGAGGTGAAATTCATTGTTAATGTTATAAGATTCATATAGCTTTCCTAATTACAATTATAGGTCATCTTTTTTTTTAAAATTCTGTTGTTTCTCGTTTCTGATTTCTCGTTTCTTGTTTCTCGTTTCTCGTTTCGTGTTTTACACATACCCTCATAAACCTATTTCTCTATATCATTTTCATGAGTTCTTGTGTTTCAGATTGCAGAAGTGTGCATTCAAATACGCCGACTTTTTATGATCAGTGTATACCATAAACTTCAATATCCCCGTGTTTATTTAGGGATGGGGGGGGGGGGTTACATCATGTATCATATACGTGTAAAAAGAAACAAGCAAGGAGATTGTTGTTTCTAAGGTATCAATTTAAAATACACAGTAAGTAATCTTGGTTGGAGCTAAAAATATTGATTTCATAAGGGTTTTCACCAGGATCATCTTACTATGAATAGCTCTCAATAGCTCATCTAAAAACATAATCACATTTATATCCACAAAAAAAGACTAACATTAAGTCAATAAAATATGGTAAAATTGCACTGGATCTTACACGTTGTTTACATCAATGGGTCGTTGTGACGTCATGCAAACACAAAATCAAGAACGATAAGCGGGTAACAGATTTAACAAGTGGGCAAGTTTAGGCCTTCATTTTTCCGTTAAGCAAAAGCTAAATTATTTTTACCAAACGTAATTTAACATTCTTTCATACCAATCTTTATGTTTAAAAAGTAAAATCCTAGTGTTACGAACTGTTTCCTATGAACTTTAAGTAGGGTCATAAGTACGTTTTAGACACAATCTTAGGACCTGCCTAAGTACTACTTAAGTATGTCTTAAACCGTAACATAAAGCGAACTTAGGAAGGTCTTAGCTAAGTCAAACTTATGTTCAAAATACTTCTTATGAATCACCCTATATTTTTTCATTTTATTCAGATATATTGCTACAAAATGATTCGGTTACGTTTTAATTAAATATTTATAAAGGTTAACGTCCTTACCTATCGTTTTAGTTATGTAAGATTAGATTTTGTATTCAAGATATAATTTAATTTGCTGTAGAATACACTGCATATTTGATTAAGAAAAAATACTGAGCGGTCACATAACGGTGATCTGTGGTTCATTGTAAATGTATGACTATTGTTTATCCCCCGAAGCTGCAATGTTTTCAGTTACCGTTTATTGTTCTTTTGTTTTGACAAATGTTCACTTGCTTTGTTATTCTCGTAGACATGACAAGATAACCAAACGTCTGTCTACTTGAAATTAAAACTCTAAAAAAGTGCAAAACATTTTGAATCACCCCCCCCCCCGATGTCTCAGTCCATGTCAGCAAGCAAAGATTGGAGTAGTTATAATTATTTACAATTACATCAAGAGTGGAAATTCTTTGCCCCCACCCCGACGCAAAAAATTCTCATAATAGTATTTAATAGGAATTATTAATTTCTTCTATGCATAATATGAATAGAGGAATGCTTTAACACCGAAAGTCAGCATAAAATAGTTTTGAATAGATGTATAAGAAAGTTAAGATATACTTAAGTCACCTCTCCCGACCGCCTAAGTTTTGCTAAGATTGTCAAATCTTAGCACGCTTCTAGTTACGGTCTTAAGTTTTAGACCATACTTAAGTCCTACTTAAGCACGGTCTTAGACTTAAGTAGCCTTTATGTTACGACCCCCAGATCTCAAAGAAGTAGGAAGACAATTTTCCTTTGCAATATTTTTTACGATATACCCTGTCTAAGATGTATTCTAAAAATGGTATAAATATGTAAATAAAATTTATCTAGAGTATAAAGGTTCAATATGCTATCAGAAAACACCTTGTCTACAGTTTCTATACATTTAATTACGCTTAGAACCTAACCCGCTTTTTCATCCAATCAGCAGCTACTAAATTTTCTATTAAGTTGATCACTTAATTGTTAAGATTTTATGTCTATGCAGTAACTCCGCGGCCTGGCTAATTAGCCAATGAAAAAGCGAGATAGGTTCTAAGTAAGTTAGATCATATTGAGTAAAATTTTAGTGGTTAAGAAGGGGGCTCGGTCGCTTCGCTCCCTCCGCCCTTCTTAACCACTAAAATTTTACTGAATGATCTAACTATTACCTGTAGGAAAACTATTGGTATCATAGAGACGTATTTAATAATGTTTGTTAAGAAACCAGTTTAAATGTTTTTATTTATATCTATTAAAATCGCATCTTCGCTAGCCAAGGGTTTCTGATACGCTACTCTCCTCATAAACCCTTGGCATACGGTGTTCATAGAAATCGAGATTTTTTTTCCAGAGTTCTGATTGGATTTCAGTACACCCAGGTCGACCAATCAGCAATTGTTTTTTGTAAATGACGATATTTGTGTTCGGGATACATCTTCACTTTTTAATCTCGGAAATGAAAAACGCAAGTAAACAACGATCCGTAAGATACCATTCACTTCTATGAATAGCCATGGTGTCATCCAATATCTTCTAAGCTTCAGATTTGTTCTATAAATAATGAATAAACATAACTCAATTATTGCTTCTTAATTATTCAAGAAAAAACTTTGATTCAATTTTTTTTAACACGTGTCTTTATTTCTGGCGATGACGCAATCTGTGCGTACCTGATAGATTCGAGATCACGTGACGGAAAACAATCCCGTCTTTTGACTTCACCGTATGCCAAGGGTTTATGAGGAGAGGAGCGTATCAGAAACCCTTGGCTAGCGAAGATGTTAAAATCGGTGGATTATGAGATTCAGATATTGATTAAATTAATTTATAAATGAAAGCAAATTCCACATGTTGGAAACAGCGATAAAAACTCTGGATGCGTCAAACGTCAAAACACGTGGTTAAAAAAAAATCTGCGTCGAAGTTCACCGTCAGTCTGCAACGTCACATCTTTATGACGTTATTTCTCTGTTTTAGCAAAAATGTCATAAGGACCCTTTTGTCATGGGCGCAATCATATGTGATTTTTTCACTTTATTCTCACAGATATTCCTTCTCATGGACCATGTGCCATGGAGGAGTGAGCATCCCCTGCTGATCGGTCACACCCGCCGTGTGCTTCTTGTCATGATCGAAAAATAACTGAATAATCAGTCGTCAATTCAATGAATAAATAATGGACTAATAATTAGTATGAAAAACGTCAGTCAGCATTTGACTCCAGGAATCCAGGATATTTGAGAAGTATATTTTCGATAAGTTCTCATATAGTTTGACTCAAAATCGCAGAGAAAAAAGGGCGTCAGTGTGCATCTTATTGAGCTATGGAACGATTAAGTTGTCCTTTTTGCACTTAAATTTAACTCTTTGGTTAATTACTATGACCTTTATCATATTTTATCAGATGTAACCATGGCAATAAATATAATCTTATTTTACGTAAAAT
Source organism: Saccostrea glomerata (assembly GCA_003671525.1). Lineage (NCBI taxonomy): Eukaryota > Metazoa > Mollusca > Bivalvia > Ostreida > Ostreidae > Saccostrea > Saccostrea glomerata. The sequence goes on along the minus strand of PRKT01000845.1, from coordinate 158,723 downwards.
AGTTTGAGTAATATTTATTATTGAACAAATCTTGCAAAGAACAAAGTACGGTATTGGCCAAAAAATGCCGGATGTCAGACATGCTCCGTTCAAAACATTTTAAAGAGCTTAAAACTTTTAAAATTAAATGATATATAATTTAATTTTATTTGTATTCTCGCCTCTCATTGGTTGATTTCCAAAAAGGAACGCATAACATTTTGTATAATCTGGTTTGGTATGGGGACACACCCCCTTGACAACCAGCTTAATCATCATATCCATGCAATCCCCTCATTTCCAGTCCTCGGAATCCATGGAAAATTCCAGATTTAATAAATGTTCCTTCAACTTTAATTAATTACTCGTTCTTACCTCATGTAAACAAACATCATGGCTGCTAGATCTATGTATCAGTTATAACCTCCCCTCGGTTCAAATCACTTCCGTTACTACGGTTGTATTATTGCGCGGTAAATTTGAACTTTTAAAAAGCAACACAATTTTACATCAAAAGTTGTTTAATTATTTTAAAATTAAATTATAAGGAATGACTTTAATTCTTGGCCATATTATCGAGTATAATCTGGTTTGGGTCAGTTTACGCTTTTTTATAATCCGCTTCACGGATTATAAAGCGTAAACTGACCCAAACCAGATTATACTCGATAATATGGCCAAGAATTAGAGTCATTCCTTAAATAATTTATATACCTGACTCAAAAGTATGCATTGGAAAAATAACGCTCATAACTGTACCTTTTATAGCAGAACGTCGAGATTTTACGAAGAATTTTGACGCGACGTCATACGTTTAACGCGTAGTAAGCGTAATCTGAAAATCCTAACTTACTCGCTAGGACACAATTGCGGCGAATTATTGCAAATACCGTATTTTGTTCTTAATGCGCGTAAATTATTGTGTGACCTTTTTGCACTATATAGTAACATGTCTTGACTATTAAAAATCTTGTATATTTTTTTTTTACGACCTCGGTGCTGATCAGTCAAAAGTATTGAGTAGTTTAAAATAATGAAAGAAAAAGTGGGTGGTAGAAATGTTTATTTTGAGATATTGGTCAAAATAAGTGATTTTCATGCGAGGAAAGGTGTAAATTTTATCTTGGCTTCTTTAAAAGATCTTCATTTTTCAGCAAGTTTGCCGAGGGAAGGTGAAAAATTTGTTCTAAAAATATATATTGAGACCTATATTAAATTTCTAGCATATCATAGCGGAAGATATTCTCCGAGTCAAAGTAGCGAGACTCAAGATCCAAGATATTTGATTTAATTAATGTGCAGATTTGCAGAATTTTTTAGCTGCTAAATATCCTTTCACCACAAGAAATAGTCCCTCATAAATCTAATGCTTCTTTGTGGTTTTTGGGCAGTTTTTTTCCATTGAATGTTGTACATTAAACATTGTTGAATTTAAATATGTCATACAAATTAAATTACAATGAATAGTTTTGAAGTAAGATGTTTTCTACAAAGCTGACCAGTGACATACCTTTACTTTATTTATAAAAAATCAGAACACTGTACTGGAGGACAAATTATGGTAGTTGATTTATATAGTGTGCCCGGTAAATATATATTTATTACTTATCTATATCTTATTATATTTGTAATTAAAAGTAGTCAGTAAGGATTTGCAAATGTTAATTCATTATAATGCATTTATTTAAGGTTTTTAAGGTTTTTTATTACAGTGGACCTTCAGATATCCGGATGCTTCAGTATCTGGACGATTTTTCATGGGAACGGAATTTTTAATGCTATTTTGTTTTGATTAACTTGTAATTCAGATATCCGGACGCTTCACCTATTCGGGCAAATTGACTTGGAACCAAAGTATCCGTTTAAATGAGGCTCCACTCTATATTATTTCTATAATTAAAAATTGGTCAAATCACCATTGACTTGTGTCTTGATGTCTTATAATGAACCTAAGAGCTGCTGACTGACATGGTCTACACATATAATATACAATATAAGGCCAAAGTTTTTTGTTTTTTTTTGGTTTACGATTTTTTGACACAAAAATATGCATTGGGCGGTCGAAAAATAAAAATAAAAGTAATTTGGAACCTTGACGTATTTTTTCTCGAGTAGCGTTGAAATGTATTCAAACAAAAACAATAAACACATAGATTTTTCAACTTTATTATTTTTTCTTACCATTCGGTTTTATGTCAACAAAAATGAATCACACATCGAATGTCAAGTTTCCATAATAGACACATTGCACTGGGACAAATATGGGTAAAATTAAGTGAATCGGCTATTCTCTGGTCAGCCTTTCCACTTATGAAAGAGTTTTTGGAAACTCCGAAAGTGATGGGTTGCTTTCTTAACAAACTTTTACCTTTAAGTTAAGAAACGTGTGTCCGGGGACCAACCTAGACCCAAAATTTAGGGAGACATTTCTACCTCGAAGAATTTTAGGGAAAAGTTTTGAAATTTAGGGAGACTTCTTGGCACGCGTACGTGGCACACATTAATCGTTATAAAACTATTTCATTATTTATAACTTAGATACATTTCAAAAATTTTTCTGTATAAAGATTGGATTTAAAATGATTAAACAAGAGAAAAAGAATCTTACAAGATATTTCCCCCATTTGCAAGGTATATAATATCGATAAAAAATAATAAAACAACATTGACATTAAATAAAATTTAAAATGTAGAAGTTTCTTATTGTCAGATTAATTGTTTATCAAACTTTTGTTTCCCTTTCTTGAACATGTTTAATACATAGTAGCACAATCTTAAATTTTTAAAATCTTTCCAGACTTTTAGCATAGCCATAATTTTGTTAATTTCTCTTCAAACTTTGTTTTCAATAAAAAATTCTTTTTCTAACTAGAGGTACTGTGAGCGATGAGCTCACTAAATGATACCCCCCGCCTCCATGTAGTTATAATGGCAAAGTCAATGTTTTGCTGTGGCTGGGAAACCCAAAATATGTGCCGGATCAAAGAGTAAAAAAGGAGGTGCACAATGGCAATACGTAATAAAGATTCTGTAATAGTTTCATCAAATTTCATTCAGTGGTATGAGAGGAGTTGCAGATAAGAGATGGGTACCCCAAAGCGTAACAGACGGACGGACGGACAGACGTTCAGACGGACGGAATTAACGATTACTTATACCCTCCCGCTTTTCAAGCGGGGTGTATAATAAAAGATTTGACTCATATCTGCATGCCGATTGAGCTACTTATATGTTTATCGGATCCGATGTGTGAGTTCTTAGGAAGTTAATAACTTCACAATTTAACAGTAAAAACATGTCTGTATTCACAGCATGAATTAATTATTTGACAATAGAAAGATCTAAAATCTTCTCCAATATCTTTGGCATGACATCGATAGCTGTCCAGCTGTTTTGCGTCTTGTTGTGTATAACTTGTAACGATGGACTTTTTCATACCCGGAAGTGTAAAATCTAGAGGAGTTCCGACGGAGTATTCGATGCATTGGTCATTAGCATAGAAAGAGTCTGTATGTGAGTCGCCCCCTAGGTTGGTCCTTGGACTGTCCCGCCATGTGGTTTGACAATCTGTATTTGTGGAGGTCATTGAATGTTTAAGATGTGTTGTAAATTATAAAAACAGTCGTTTGGTCGAGAAAACTTTGGATTAAGAGTCCAGTTTCGAGTTTCAGACACATTATTTTTATTTTCGTAAATAGTGAAAAATAGGGTCGGCGGAATCGTAAACCACGAGGAAGAAAAAACTTTGGCCAGAAGTATTATTCATTATATACCATACTTTTAACAAAAAGTCTATTGTAGTATCTGTGTGACTTGCTTTTAAGTGCGGAAAATTTGCGATTTCATAATATATAATACTATAGTAAATGTACCTGCATTTTGAGACGGTCCCTTAAATATTCCTGGACGGTAGATTTTCCCTAAACTTGGCATGTACACTGAAGTCAATGTAAGTTATATATGATATAAAAATAAAGAATAAAGTTAATAAAAACATGTTCATATTTAATGTCTAAATTAAACTAACATAATTAAGTCTCCAATAAATAGAATCGGTGGAATTTTAAAGCCATCTGAAAAAATGTTGTCATTAACATCCAAATATATTTTTTAAACGTTTAGCTAGACAAACATAGAAAACAAACAAACAAACAAACAAACAAAAAACAACGACACCAACTGAAATGTGATCGTCACATATTGACCAGAAGTGCTTATTAATTACTTACGTAAAATTGGAAATGAAGATAGATGAAGATATATATTATACCTTTCTGTCTTTTGATTTTGCAATCAAGTGCAGCATCTCCCTCTATACCTTTTCTTGGCTAAAAATAGAATATGTAAAATATAATGCTTTATGGATTTTTTTCGCGGCTGTTACAGATCTTGATAAATATATATGCCTTTACTGCATAAGATAATGCAAGAGGGTCATGGTTTTTTTCTGTAATAGCTGCAATGTTAATTTCCCTACCAGCAATAAATGAATACGTTTTAATGTTTATATTTATTTCTGTTAGTAAAAGAAGGAAAAAGAAAATTGATTGTAATAATCGTAATCTATGTTGATTTTTGTTCGTTTATTTATTTTGTGTTTGTTTCTTTTGTTATGCCCCTATAAATGAGGATTCCGGTGTTTATATATTTTGCCCTTTTCCGTCCGTCTGTCTGTTTATTTGCAGAAACTTGAACCTTGTCCTTATTTTTTTATTCAAGCTGCATTCCACATCTGTACATGCATTCCTTGTTACAAATCCTTTCTTTTGGTATAAGTATATTTTACCTCTTTTTCTTGACCATCGAGTTGACACATTTTTGCAAACGTTTATCAAATATTAACCCTGGTTGACGGGTTTTCATATTTTCACAGATATTTCATTGAAATAAGTCTTTTCTTTGAAAAACAATCTTTTAGAATATATCTTGGAATTTAACATGCATTAAGAAAATTAAACTTTTGCTATAGGCTGCTATGCGAGAGAATCACTGTTAACATATCTTTTTAATACATATCATGATCTTTTAAAGTAAATGTACCAAATATCCAACATGTTCAACATACATCAGTACATGTATTTATGACGAAATGTTTTCTTTTTTATCTGCAAGTTAATGTCTATTTTCGATATTTTTCAATTAAATCTGTCAATGCATAAATATTTGAGTTATTAGAATATTATGCATGGATCCTTTAGACTTAAAAAAGTGGTAAATGAGTTTCATTCTTACAATCATTTATCATACAAACTTGCATGAAGATGTCAATCTATGACAAAATAGAACAATTTACATTTGTTTTGTTTTAAACAATAAATAATTTTTATTAAGAATTCACAGGCTTTGCTATTAAAATATGTTTAATAACAAGGAAAACAAGATGTGTTTTTCAACATTATTGATCCTTTATAGGCGAAGTTCTCAAATGCAAAGAGATGAAAATGTTGTTGCACAACTAATATCTTTTAACAAAGAATGCCTCTATGATATATGAAAGTCCTAGCACCAAATTTTCAAAATTATGACCAAAGTTCTTTTTTTATTAAAGTAAGCAAAATACATGGCCAATGAACGTCTTGTCGCACGAATACAAATGTGAAGTAAGGAAGCCCTAGCACTAATCGTTCACATGCCACAGTCAAAAGGTCATATATATTTGTCCAAAAAATGGACTTGTTTAAAGGAATGCACTCCTGAATATTAAAGCTCTATCCAATTAAAAGTTAAGGACAAGTTTTTATGATGAACAAACAGTTAAATGATAGAAAAATAGATCAAAACCTAACCTGGCGAAGTAAGGAGTTGATCCGAACGTCGTGGGTTTGAATACCACTGTGGGACGTATAGACTGGTCATTCGGATAAGACCGTATAAACAGAGGTACTGTGTCGCATTAGATACTGGCATGAAAAAGATCCCTTCCTGTTCAAGGGCCCTGAATGCCGAGTATAGGACAAAATTTGCAGCTCTCCAACGGCAAGATGTGGCGTCTCCATATAAGTGAACAATTTTCGAGAGGGACGTTAAACTTTAAACAATCAATCAATCAAAACCTTACCGTTCACGGTAGCTCAGTCGGTAGAGCGCTCGCTTCGTGATAGGGAGGTCGTGAGTTCGTATCTCGGCCGCGACTGACCTAGTAGCAACTGTTCCTTCGCCATGCGCTGGGCACTTTGAAGTGAAAGTTGCGGGTCCTTCGGATGAGACCTTAAAATCCGAGGCCCCGAGTCAGCGGCAGGCGTTGGCACGATAAAGATCCCTCACTGCTCAATGGCCCTGAGTGCCGAGTAAAGGTCAAAATTTGAAGCCCTTCACCGGCATACGGTGACGTCTCCATATGAGTGAAAATTCTCAAGAGGGACGTTAAACAATATACAATCAATCAATCAATCAAAACCTTACCCTCGATCTTCAATGATAGGGTCATAAACATGTTGATAAAATACTTACGCCAACACTGCAGTTGAAATTATGCAAAGTTTTCTCACAGTAGTCGCCCAGTCCTTCTCTGCCAAACACAGGAAGGAAGTGCATATTTTCACAGACTCCCTCACATAAATTCGTCAAGGTCGTAAGTTGTAAAAGCAAAGATAGGTAACAGCCACAGACAGTTCTAAACATCATGGTGATTGTATTAAATCTATATATAAAACGGTAATTTGTTTCAAACTTTTATCATTCATATAAACATATATACATGTATACACAAAATAAAAACATCTCATTTACCCCGCCGAAGGATTCCTTCGCGAAGTGTCACATAACACAGATAAGAGTATTGATTTCAAATACCTTCCGAAAAACAAATTCAAAAAAGAAAACTTCTTCAGATAAAATCAGGAATATAACAAGAGAACTTGTTGATAAGAAAACAAATCGTGAAACCAGCTTTAAAAAAATAAAATGAGTCTGGTTAATACGATTCTTTGATCCACTTTTGCGGATCGTCTGACAAGTGATATTTATGTGCGGATCAAAGGATGTAATGAGGCTGCCCTATTTGAATGGTTATAATGAAACAAATCTATACTTTATTTATGTATTTAATTAAAATACATTATTGATCTTCTGATTAAAAAAGAATAAATATTACCTTATGAAATTTTTTTTTAATTTTCAAATGTTTTCACCAAATGAACCCCACCATATTGACGGTAAACTGAAAATAATATGAATGAATAAAAATATTAAACAACACCGTTTAATTGACATTAATAAATTGCATTTCTTACCTGTACTTTCTTTTCTTGAATTTGGTAACATATCTTATAACCTGATTTATTTTTAGATCCTTGTCATATTTTTTCCAGGTTTTAAATGGCTGGACTTGGGTATGCAGGGTTCAATTTGTGCACCCTAAAAGATCGTCTGCTAGGTTCGACATTATGAATGTACATGTTATGTGTGATTTAAATAGTCATTGAGAAATATTTGTCAAAACATCACAAGACAAAAAAATGAATGTTCCTGAATAGTACTTAATCACCATGTGATAGTTAGTGAATTAATGTCTACCTTTTCCGAATTATTTAATGTGGATAACATTTATATGTAATCATATGCATATTTTGGTTGCGTTGGAATACGTCCAAACAGTATTGCTATTCCAACACAGTAAATGTTCAAAAGAAGTTGACTTTTGGACTTAAACATGAAACATGCACATCTTTTTGAAAATCATAAAAAAAGAAAAAAACTGTACTAAGGTCACTGTTTCATTGACAAAAAAGATTTAAAAAAAAAAGAATAGAAAGGAAAAGATTCATTTGACAATTTCTTAAGAAACAATGCATAAATAGATGCATATTATTACAAAGACTTATGATATTGCTGCACAGATGTCGACAGTACAATTGTTTATATATTAAGTTACTATTTCAACAGTTTTAAGTTGAAACAGGGTAATAATTCGTTGTCCGGTGTATGATACCTAATTTTTTTTTATCAGAATTGAGAAAGCGCATAGGATTTGACCAGACTGAAGCTAGCAGCCAATAACAGCAGCCACTAAGCCCGTAGAAGCTAGCAGCCAATAAGGAAATTCATCAAAGAACTGAGAGTACTGAAAGGCAGTAATGTTTTTAAAACTTTATTTTAGGTACTTAAGGGTTAATGATTGGATAATTAATGCGAAAATTAAGGCAGTTAGGCTCACCTGAAGAAAAAAAATCTTTTTAAACTGAAAAAATTAGAATCAATCAAACACGCACTAGGAAATGGTTAACTACTTCAAGAAGAATACCTTTTCAACTCTTTCAGGGACCTCAAGAATATGACAGGGCCAATAAGCTAACCTGAAAATTGGTTACTCTTACGATTGTAAACTGAAATATTGCACAAGTGTAAAGTATACGTTGAAGTATGTTTCGAAAATTATTAACCTGGCAACTTTATGGGTCTATAAGACTATCAATAACCATAATCAGTAATAAATGGTGGTGGTGCCACCAAGTGGTTCCAAGAGCATTTTTAATATAACAGGCAGGTATTGTACCCATGATTGATAAAGTGCCCACCATATCGTAACTAGGGCAAACTATCAGATCGGGACTCTAGTGGTACCAAAAAACCTATGAGAGAACATCTATTCTTTGAAGTGTTCACCAAATGTATACCGGGGCAAGGTAGAGGGGCCCTAAGGCTATTATTTCCCACTTTCAAAATGGGGCTGTAGTGGCACAACCAAGTGGTGCCAAGTGCGTGGGGCATATTTTAAGTATTCATTTGTCCTCCATTTCTGTGAACCTGAACCATCTTTCACTGGGGATGGGTTATGGGTCTTAGGGGGTATCCCCTGTCAAAATTTCAAAGGGTCCTAGGAGCTGGAAAGGTCCAGTTAGCTAACCTGAACTTTGATGTTTTTCATCTTTGTCTATTATGAAACTTGAAAAGGGCAGCTATTATAGGCCTTATCTTTGAAGTGTTCACCAAATGATTACCGGGGCAAGGTAGAGGGGTCTTAGGGCTGTTATTTCCCACTTTCAAAATGGGGCTGTAGTGGCACCACCAAGTGGTCCCAAGTGCGTGGGGCATATTTTAAGTATTCATTTGTCCTCCATTTCTTGGAACCTGAACCATCTTTCACTGGGATGGGTAAAGGGTCTTAGGGGGTATCCCCTGTCATAATTTCAAAGGGTCCCAGGGGTGGAAAGGGCCAGTTAGCTAACCTGAACTTTGATGTTTTTCATCTTTGTATATTATGAAACTGGAAAAGGGCAGCTATTATAGGCCTTATCTTTGAAGTGTTCACCAAATGATTACCGGGGCAAGGTAGAGGGGTCCTCAGTCACTCCACAAAAAGTGCGTATCTAATGTCACCTATTTGGTCAAAATATTTTTTCAAACTGAAATTAACATTATTTTGTTTTAAATTTGTAAACAACGTAACCACACGGCAGTTTTATTGTATCCTAGGTTTTTAATAATTAACTTGATTCGTTCAAAGCTTAAACCTATCCCAATAATTTGTTTTTACAGAAAATCTGCAATTTTGTTATGCACCAATCGCGTTTCTCGAAACTATTAAGTACGGATTACTGTCTTGTTCAACCAGGAAGTTGGAACTCGTGACGTAGTGGCTATAGCGTATGCCTTTAAAGAAAAGAGTTGTGAGTTCGATACTGGCTTAGTGCATTTTTATTTTGATGCGCCCGAATTTTTCGGGGCGCATATTGTTTTTGTCCTGTCTGTCTGTTTGTCTTTCTGTTTGTCTGTTTATCTGTTTGTCTGTTTGTCTGTATGTTGTCAACTTTAACCTGCGCTATAACTTTTGAACCATGAGGGACAGAGACTTCGTATTTGGTATGCATACTCCACTAATTAAGCCCTTTTAACTGACACTAAGGCCATTGACCTTTTAACCTTGACTGTGATCTTTATGCTAAAAATAGCTTTTTCAAACTTTCGCCATAACTTTTGAACCGTGAAAGATAGAGACTTCATATTTGTAATGCGTACTCCACTCATTAAACACTTTCAACTGACACCAAGGACAATGACCTTGTGACCTTATCTGTGACCTATATGCTAAAAATACATTTTTCGAACTTTCACTATACCTTTTAAACCATTAGAGGTAGAGACTTTATATTTAGTATGCATACTTCACTAATTAATTGCTTTTAAAGGACACCAACGTCAATGACCTTGTGACCTTGACTGTAATCAATACTTTTTTCGAACTTTGTTTCCGCCGGGCGCATAGTGTTTCACAAACACATCTTGTTTTATTTTTTTTATGCCCCCCAAAAGTTTCGGGGGTATATAGTTTTTGTTGTGTCCGTCTGTCTGTCTAGCTGTTCTGTCTGTCTGTCTGTTTGTTCGAAAAACTTTTAATCTTTCCCATAACTTTTGATTAAGTTGAGCCATTACTTTCATATTTCACATGTGTATTCCTTCTGACAAGACCTTTCTTTGGGTACAACCAAATTTGACATTTTGACCTTGAACTTGGAGTTTGGCCCACTTTTACATGAAAATTTTCAACTTTTACTTTGGCCATATCTTTTGAACAGTAGGTACCAGGAAATTTATAATTCATATATATATTATTTGTTGCAAGACCTTTCATTGGATACCAACAAACTTGAACTTTTGACCTTGACCTTGTAGATTTTTGTACCTGTGAAAAAACTTTAACCTTGGCCTTAACTTTTGAACGGTAAGAGATAAGGCTTTCATACACCATATATGTAATTCTAATGAAAAGACTCTTCATTGAATACCAAGCATGTTGACCCTTTGAGCTTGATCTTTGAGTTTGACCTACTTTAAAAAAGCAAAACTTGACCATTACTTTTAAAGGGTAAGGGCTAGTGATTTCATACTTCACGTATATAATCCTTGTGACAAGTCCTTTCATTTGATAACAACAATGTTTGACCTTTTGACCTTGACCTTGGAGTTTGACCTAATTTAAAAAAATTAACCTGGCCATAACTTCTGAACAGTTAGGGCTAGGACTTTCATACTCACAAGTATTTTATGTGGCAAGACCTTTTATTGGATACCAATTACATGTACCTTGACCTTTTGACCTTGACCTTGGAGATTTTTGTACTTATAGAAAAAACTTTAAAAACTGGCCTACTGTCAATTTTCACGATTGTTTTCCAGTGAGAATATCCTACTTTTGGTACCAATTAATGAAGTTTGCATATACGAAAAGTTTAATCTTTGCTATGTTGCCTTACGGGGGCATCAGTGTTTCACAAACACATCTTGTTTTCATTAATTTAAAAGGGGAGATAACTCTTACCAAAATTCAATGTCATGAATTTGTACACATCCCATTATACATACTAATAGCAATAAATGGGAAGTATATCTAAATAAACTGAGTATTCAATGCCTACGTTATGTTCTCAATTTCATTGAATTTGTCCCTATTAGAGGTTGTATACCTTAAATGGGAAATATTTGCTCATGTATAAATATCATACTAAATGTTATTTACAAGTTTACATCATAAGATTTCTTTTTTTTTGCATAAGATATTTTTCACTTTAATGGAAAATATGTTCATATGTATACATATTATATTTCATAATATTATTTACAAGTTCATATTATAAGTTTAACGTTTGAAAAATCTCATAACCTCTAAAGAGTGCAAAGTTTCGATGTTAAAAGTATGAGACCTTCACAGAATCTTTATTACATATTGCCATTTTGCACCTCTTCCTAAACGAAGTTTTGGGGGTATATAGTTGTAGAGTGTCCGTCCGTCTGTCTGTTTGTCCGAAACAACTTTAACCGTGTCCTTAACCTTTGATTGAATGGAGCTATGACTTTCATATTTCACGTGTAAACTCCTTGTGACAAGACCTTTCTTAGCGTACCATAAAATCTGATATTTTAACCTTGACCTTGGAGTTTGACCCACTTTTACGCCAAAATTCTAAACTTTTACTTTGACTATACCTTTTGAACAGTAAATAGCAGGATATTTATGCTTCACAGATTTATTCTTTGTGGAAAGATCTTACGTTTGATACCAACAACATTTACCTTTTAATCTTGGAGATTTCTGCACTAACGAAATAATTTTAACCTTCAATGGCTATAACTTTTGAACAGTAAGTGCTAGGATTTTCATAATTTACATATGTAATCCTTGTGACAAGGCCTTTCATTGGATATAAAGAATTTTGACCCGTTGACCTTGACCTTGGAGTTTGACTTACTTTTTACAAATTTCAACCTTGGCCATGACTTTTGAACGGTAAGGGCCAGCGCTTTCATACTTCTCATATGTAATTTTTGAGACAAGGACTCTCTTTAGAAACTAACAACCTTGACCCTTTGACCGTTACCCCGGGTTTTGTCCTACCTTTAAAAATCTTAACCTTGGTTATGACCCTTGAACAGGTAGTGCTAGAGTTTTATCTTTCACATTTGTAGTTTTTGTGAAAAAGGCCTTACTTTAGGTACAAACATCTGCATTTGAGAAAGCTTTACCTTCACTATGTTGTCATACGGAGACATCAGTGTTTCAAAAACATATTTTGTTCTATATAGTTTTTTTTCTTACTTCTAGTGTGTTTCTTGTTGTTTTGATAAAGATGATGATGATTTATTCCTGTCTGTCTAGTCTAATTTTGCAACAATCTGAGGTTGGAATATGGTAACCAATTGAATCAATTGCAATTTTCTTAGCAGACAGACAGACGTATGGACACCCGGATCACAATTTACCCTCCCGCATTTAAGTGTGTGTGTGGGTGGGTGTATAATTAACGCACGATATACTTAAGTTTGACCCGAAGAAAAGCACTAACTCCGATTATAGTAACCAACTTATGATGTGAACTTCTAAACAACATTATATAGCATAATATGTATACATATGCATATATTTTCCATTTAAGTGAAAAAAAGATGTGTTTGTGAAACACTATACGCCCGACGTCAACTGTCCCATATTTTTAGCTTATAGGTCACAATATATAATATTTGAACATAAGCAAATATATTCCATTGAAGCGAAAAATTCCTATGCATAAAAAAGGAGAATACTGGTAATCTAATTGTTCCTTGGGCCTTTAGACCCTTTAAAGTGCTTTCGTGTCATTTGGGTTGAAGAAAAAATAAATGATCACGATGTGTTTGTGAAAAATTATGCAACAAAGTTCTAAAAAGCAATTTTTAGCAAAAAGGTCATAGTCAAGGTCACACGATCATTGTCCTTAGTGTCATTTGAAAGCACTTAATTAGTGGAGTGCGCATACCAAATATAAAAACTCTATCTCCTATGGTTAAAAAATTATGGCGATTATTCGAAAAAAAGAGCTATTTTTAGCATATAGGTCACTGTCAAGGTCACATTGACCTTGGTGTCAGTTGAAAGTGCTTAATTAGGGGAGTAAGCAAACTAAATATATAAAGTCTCTATCTCTCAAGGTAATGGCGAAGGTTAAAGTTGACGACAGACAAACAGATAAACAGACAAACAGACAGACAGGACATAAATAATATACACCCCAAATAAATTCGGGCGAATAAAAAATAAAAATGCACCCAGTCGGTTTCGAACTCACAACTCTTCGTTTGAAAGGCATGCGCTCTAGCCATTACGTCACGACTTCAAACTTCCTGGTTGGTTCCAACTTCCTGGTTGAACAAGACAGTAATCCGTACTTAATAGTTTTGAGAAACACGATTGGTGTATAATAAAATTGCAGATTTTCTGTAAAAACAAATTACTGGGATTGGTTTAAGCTTTGAACAAATCGAGTTAATTATTTAAAGCCTAGGATACAATAAAACTGCCGTGTTGTTACTTTGTTTACAAATTTAAGACAAATGTCGCGTTCAGTTTGAAAAATATATTGAACAAATTAGATATGCATTTCTATATGGAGTGGTCAATACTGTATGCCAGAGGGCCCTCCTACCTTGCCCCGGTAATCATTTGGTGAACACTTCAAAGATAAGGCCTATAATAGCTGCCCTTTTCCAATTTCATAATATACAATGATGAAAAACATCAAAGTTCAGGTTAGCTAACTGGCCCTTTCCAGCCCCTGGGACCCTTTGAAACCTTGACAGGGGATACTCCCTAAGACCCTCAACCCATCCCCAGTAATAGATGGTTCAGGTTCCCAGAAATGGAGGACAAATGAATACTTGAAATATGCCCCCACGCACATGGCACCACTTGGTGGTGCCACTACAGGCCCATTTTGAAGGTGGGAAATGATAGCCCTAGGACCCCCCTACCTTGCCCTGGTAATTATTTGGTGAACACTTCAACGATAAGGCCTATAATAGCTGCCCTTTTTCAGTTTAATAATATACAATGATGAAAAATATCAAAGTTCAGGTCAGCTAACTGGCCCTTTCCAGTCCCTTGGACCCTTTGATACCTTGACAGGGGATACTCCCTAAGACCCTTAACCCATCCCCAGTAATAGATGGTTCAGGTTCCCAGAAATAGAGGACAAATGAATACTTGAAATATGCCCCACGCACTTGGCACCATTTGGTGGTGCCACTACAGTCCCATTTTGAAAGTGGGAAATGATAGCCCTAGGACCCCTCTACCTTGCCCCGGCAATCATTTTACCACTTCAAAGATAAGACGTGTAATAGCTGCCCTTTTCCAGTTTCATAATATACAATGATGAAAATTTTAACATCAAAGTTCAGGTTAGCTAACTGGCCCTTTCAAGCCCCTGGGACCCTTTGAAACCTTGACAGGGGATACTCCCTAAGTCCCTTAACCCATCCCTCGTGATAGATGGTTCAGGTTCCAAGAAATGGAGGACAAATGAATACTTGAAATACGCCCGACGCACTTTGCACCACTTGGTGGTGCCACTACAGTCCCATTTTGAAAGTAAGAAATGAAAAACATCAAAATTTTGGTAAGCTAACTGGCCCTTTCCAGTCCCTGGGACCCTTTGAAACCTTGACAGGGGATACGCCGTAAGAGCCTTAACACATCCCCAGTGAAAGATGGTTCAGGTTCTCAGCAATGGAGGACAAATGAATACTTGAAATATGCCCCACGCACTTGGCACCACTTGGTGGTGCCACTACAGTCCCATTTTGAAAGTGGGAAATGATAGCCCTAGGACCCCTCTACCTTGTCCAGGTAATCATTTGGTGAACACTTCAAAGATAAGGCTGATAATAGCTGCCCTTTTCCAGTTTCATAATATGCAATGATGAAAAACATCAAAATTCAGGTAAGCTAACTGGCCCTTTCCAGTCCCTGGGACCCTTTGAAACCTTGACAGGGGATACTCCGTAAGAGCCTTAACACATCCCCAGTGAAAGATGGTTCAGGTTCTCAGCAATGGAGGACCAATGAATACTTGAAATATGCCCCACGCACTTGGCACCACTTGGTGGTGCCACTACAGTCCCATTTTGAAAGTGGAAAATGATAGCCCTAGGACCCCTCTACCTTGCTCCGGTAATCATTTGGTGAACACTTCAAAGATAAGGCGTATAATAGCTGCCCTTTTCCAGTTTCATAACATACAATGATGAAAAACATCAAAGTTCAGGTAAGCTAACTGGCCCTTTCCAGCCCCTGGGACCCTTTGAAACCTTGACAGGGGATAATTATACTCCCTTAGACCCTCAACCCATCCCCAGTGATAGATGGTTCAGGTTCCGAGAAATGGAGGACAAATGAATACTGTCAATCACTTTTTATTCCCGAGAACTTTATTTTCGCGTTATTACGCGAGACATTGTGCTCGTGAAAATTAAATTCTCGCGTATAATTCTATCCTTAAGATCATATAGAGCAATAACCACAATACATGAAAATTTTGTCTCGCTTATCAAATATCAAGAGTCAATAACTATTATGCAAAAATAAGGTGTCGCTAAAAATTAGTGATTTACAGTACTTGAAATATGCCCCACGCACTTGGGACCACTTGGTGGTGCCACTACAGTCCAATTTTGAAAGTGGGAATTGATAGCCCTAGGTTCCCTCTACCTTGCCCCGGTTATCATTTGGTGAACACCTAAAGATAAGGCGCATAATAGCTGCCCCTTTCCAGTTACATAATATACAATGATGAAAAACATCAAAGTTCAGGTTAGCTAACTGGCCCTTTCCAGCCCCTGGGACCCTTTGAAACCTTGACAGGGGATACACCGTAAGACCCTTAACCCATCCATAGTAATAGATGGTTCAGGTTCGCAGAAATGGAGGACAAATGAATACTTGAAATATGCCCCCACGCACTTAGCACCCATTGGTGGTGCCACTACAGCTCCATTTTGAAGGTGGGAAATGATAGCCCTAGGTCCCTTCTTCCTTGCCCCGGTAATCATTTGGTGAACACCTAAAGATTAGGCGCATAATAGCTGCCCTTTTCCACTTACATAATATACAATGATGAAAAACATCAAAGTTAAGGTTAGCAAACTGGCCCTTTCCATCCCCTGGGACCCTTTGAAACCTTGACAGGGGATACTCCGTAAGACCCTCAACCCATCCCCAGTAATAGATGGTTCAGGATCCCAGAAATGGAGGACAGATGAATACTTGAAATATACCGCCACGCACTTGGCACCACTTGGTGGTGCCACTAGAGCCCCATTTTGAAGGTGGAAAATGATAGCCCTAGGATCCCTCTACCTTGCCCTGGTAATCATTTGGTGAACACTTCAAAGATAAGGCGTATAATAGCTGCCATTTTCCTGTTTCATAATATACAATGATGAAAACCATCAAAATTCAGGTTAGCTAACTGGCCTTTTCCAGCCCCTGGGATCCTTTGAAACCTTGACAGGGGATACTCCGTAAGACCCTTAACACATCCCCAGTGAAAGATGGTTCAGGTTCCCAGAAATGGAGGACAAATGAATACTTGAAATACGCCCCACGCACTTGGCACCACTTGGTGGTGCCACTACAGTCCCATTTTGAAAGTGGGAAATGATAGCCCTAGGACCTCTCTACCTTGCCCCGGTAATCATTTGTTGAACACTTCAAAGATAAGGCGCATAATAGCTGCCCTTTTCCAGGTTAATAATATACAAAGATGAAAAATATCAAAGTTCAGGTTAGATAACTGGCCCTTTCAAGGCACTGGGACCCTTTGAAACCTTGAGAGGCGCTACTCCCTAAGACCCTTAACACATCCCAAGTGAAAGATGGTTCAGGTTCCGAGCAATGGAGGACAAATGAATGCTTGAAATATGCCCCACGCACTTGGCACCACTAGGTGGTGCCACTACAGCCCTAGGTTCCCTCTACTTTGCCCCAGTAATCATTTGGTGAACACCTAAAGATAAGGCGCATAATAGCTGCCCTTTTCCACTTACATCATAAATAATGATGAAAAACATCAAAGTTCAGGTTAGCTAACTGGCCCTTTCCATCCCCTGGGACCCTTTGAAACCTTGACAGGGGATACTCCGTAAGACCCTCAACCCATCCCCACTAATAGATGGTTCAGGTTCCCAGAAATAGAGGAGAAATGAATACTTGAAATATGCCCCCACGCACTTGGCACCACTTGGTGGTGCAATTGCAGCCCCATTTTGAAGGTGGAAAATGATAGCCCTGGGTCCCCTCTACTTTGCCCAGTTAATCATTTAGTGAACACTTCAAAGATAAGGCCTATAATAGCTGCCCTTTTCCAGTTTCATAATATACAATGATGAAAAACATCAAAATTCAGGTTAACTAACTTGCCCTTTCCAGCCCCTGGGACCCTTTGAAACCTTGACAGGGGATACTCCGAAAGACCCTTAACACATCCCAAGTGAAAGATGGTTCAGGTTCCGAGCAATGGAGGACAAATGAATGCTTGAAATACGCCCCACGCACTTGGCACCACTTGGTGGTTCCACTACAGTCCCATTTTGAAGGTGGGAAATGATAGCCCTAGGACCCCTCTACCTTGTCCCGGTAATCATTTGGTGAACACTTCAAAGATAGGGCCTATAATAGCTGCCCTTTTTCAGTTTCATAATATACAATGATGAAAAATATCAAAGTTCAGGTTAGCTAACTGGCCCTTTCCAGCCCCTGGGTCCCTTTGAAACCTTGACAGGGGATACTCCCTAAGACCTTCAACCCATCCCCAGTGATAGATGGTTCAGGTTCCCAGAAATAGAGGACAAATGAATACTTGAAATATGCCCCGTGCACTTGGCACCACTTGGTGGTGCCACTACAGCCCCATTTTGAAAGTGGTAAATTATAGCCCTAGGACCCCTCTACCTTGCCCCGGCAATCGTTTGGTGAACACTTAAAAGATAAGGCGTGTAATAGCTGCCCTTTTCCAGTTTCATAATATACAATGATGATAACATCAAAAATCAGGTTAGCTAACTGGCCCTTTCCAACCCCTGGGTTCCTTTGAAACCTTGATAGGGGATACTCCCTAAGACCCTCAACCAATCCCTCGTGACAGATTGTTCAGGTTCCCAAAAATGGAGGAGAAATGAATACTTGAAATATTCCCCCACGTACTTGGCACCACTTGGTGGTGCCCCTACAGCCCCATTTTAAAAGTGGGAAATGATAGCCCTAGGACCCCTCTACCTTGCCCCGGTAATTATTTGGTGAACACTTCAAAGATAAGGCGTATAATAGCTGCCCTTTTCCAGTTTCATAATATACAATGATAAAAAACACCAAAATTCAGGTAAGCTAACTGGCCCTTTCCAGCTCCTGGGACCCTTTGAAACCTTGACAAGGGATACTCCCCAAGACCCTCAACCCATCCCCAGTGAAAGATAGTTCAGGTTCCCAGAAATAGAGGACAAATGAATACTTGAAATATGCCCCCACGCACTTGGCACCACTTGGTGGTGCCACTACAGCCCCATTTTGAAGGTGGGAAATGATAGCCCTAGGGCCCCCTCTACCTTGCCCTTGTAATCATTTGTTGAACACTTCAAAGATAAGGCGTATAATAGCTGCCCTTTTTCAGTTTCATAATATACAATGATGAAAAACAGCAAAGTTCAGGTTAGCTAACTTGCCCTTTCAAGCCCCTGGGACTCTTTGAAACCTTGACAGGAGATCCCCTTTGAGACTCTTAACCCATCCCCCGTGAGAGATTGTTCAGGTTCCCAGAAATTGAGGACAAATGAATGCTTGAAATATGCCCCACGCACTTGGCACCACTTGGTGGTGCCACTACAGTCCCATTTTGAAGGTGGGAAATGATAGCCCTAGGGCCCCTCTACCTTGCCCTGGTAATTATTTGGTGAACACTTCAAGGAGAAGTCGTATAATAGCTGCCCTTTTCCAGTTTCATAATATACAATGATGAAAAACATCAAAGTTCAGGTTAGCTAACTGACCCTTTCCTGCCCCTAGGACCCTTTGAAACCTTGAAAGGGAATACTCCCTAAGACCTTCAACCCATCCCCAGTGATAGATGGTTCATGTTCCCAGAAATGGAGGACAAATGAATGCTTGAAATATGCCCCATGCACTTGGCACCGCTTGGTGGTGTCACTAGAGCCCCGTTTTGAAAGACTTCACGCATCAAAGAATAGATGTTCTCTCATAGGTTTTTTAGGATATAATGTTAAAGCCTAGCTATTGGCCCTTTTTGGTCCCTGGGACCCTTTGTAAGGTTGACAAGGGATATTTCCTAAGGCCCTTTATCCATCCCCAGTTATAGTTTGTTCAAGTGGTCAATAACTGATGACAATTGATTGCTTGAAATATGCCCCCACACACTTGGCACCACTTGGTGGTACCACTATAGTCCCGTTCTGGTAGCAGAAAATGATTGTCCTTTGGACCTTCTACCTTGCCCTAGTTATGATATGGTGAGCACTTTATAAATCATGGGTTTAATACCTGCCTGTAACATTAAAAATGTTCCTGGAACCACTTGGTGGCACCGCCACCACTTATTACTGATAAAGGTTATTAAAAGTCTTATAGATTCATAAAGTTGCCCGAGATATAATGTTCGTAACATACTTCAGCGTAGTTTACACTTGTTCAATATTTCAGTTTACAATTGTTAGAGTAACCAAATTTCAGGTTAGCTTATTGGCCCTGTCATATTCTTGAGGTCCTTGAAAAAGTTGAAAAGGTATTCTTCTTGAAGTAGGTAACCATTTCCTAGTGTTTGATTAAGTGGACTAAGATGATTGGGTAATTCATTTCTAATTTTTTCATTTTTTTTCAGTTTTCGTCAGGTGAGCCTTACTGCCTCTGAGTGTCTGATATATTATGTAATTAATTGTCGCATTAATTATCGAATCATTAACCCTTAATTATCTGAAATAAAGTATTAAAAACAGTACTGCCTCTGCGTACTCTCAGTTCTTTGATGAATTTCCTTATTAGCTGCTAGCTTCTACGGGCTTAGTGGCTGCTGTTATTGGCTGCTAGCTTCAGCCTGGTTTTATGAAAATTACAAAAGAATACATGCACACACGTATTTAAAAATCGCTAAATAGTTTTACAAATGATATGGTCGTACATATTGATAAAAGAAAAAACACGTTCTGAAAAGCAAAGGATATTTTGACCGATACAGTTGAACTACTTAACATTTTTGAAAGTAAATTTGCCGTGATTATCAGTTTTCTTGATCGAGTTATCACATTACAAAAAAAAAGAAACTTCAGAACAGTTAAATATTTTAAGAGTTCCTTGAACATGTTCAAAATTTTAAGCAATTTATTTACATCAATTAAATGACTTCGATACGATGACGGTATGTCTGACTTACAGTGCTAAAATAATTCTAGAGCCGTGGGTCTATAGAAAAGACATATTTAAATATTTTTAAAAATAAAATAATACAATGTATTTTATTGCAACTACCAATTAACCCTTACATGGAAGTGTGAAAACAAATTATTTGTCTTTGCTCCGTCATGCGTAAAGTCCGGTGAGGGTCTAGGAGATAATTGAATATGCAAGGTTAAGCCGTAGTGTTTAAGTGCTCTAAATTTTATATAATTGAAAGACGATATAATTGTTTAATTAAAATCTCAGTTAGACTGAATCGTGACTGTGTCGGAGAAAATTTTATTGTGTCGGGAGCAACACAGTAAAACAGCTCATGGAGAACCCTGGTTTTTATTACCTTAAATGGAAAAGATCAAGGACGTCATAACATTACGTCATAATTTGCAGTTGCTATATCATGCTGACGGTACATAGTACAAGTTTATCTTTTAAAAAGATAGGTGATTTTTAAACACAGAAAGGAAGATCTGTGATCAAGTGATTTATTTTGCTGAATTCTTTAATTTTTATCGAGACTGGAGAGTGATAAAGTTATTATTGTTTTGTGAAGCGTATTTTATAGACACATAGGTAAAGAAACAAGGGGGG
>PRKT01000845.1:114247-134209 GCA_003671525.1 Saccostrea glomerata | reverse complement strand
TGTTGCAGCATTACTTTCTACAATCACTGATTTATTTACTTCAATATTGAATTTGATAGTGTATACTTCCCTTTACCTGATCAATATATATGGCTCACTCACTGCGGGCATGGTCGTTCAACGGAGAATATTTAATCCTTGAAGTAGTTCCTTGGTACCTGATCCCACCTCTGGTATATTCTGAGGCCCGTCTTTCATCACTTATTTGTAATGTAATATAATGGAACAAAATGTCTTTAAAATGGATTCTTACTAAATGTTAAGATACCGGTTTTCCAAAATCAAGCAATTTATATATAATTTGTATATAATGATTCATTTGAGGGTCGTACTTGCAAAATGTTGACTTAAGTAGGGTCACAAGTATGTTTAAGGCATAATTCTAGGACATGCCTAATTACAACTTAAGTATGTTTTAAACCGTAAGAAAATATAAAACGACTAACCTAGGTCTCAGCTAAGTCAAAACTATGATCACAATATTTGTTGTGCATCTCGATCGTTTTTTTTCAATTCCTTTACTTGTATTGACGAAAAAAATCAGTTATGCCTTTAATTATTTATAAAATAATCGTGAGGTTTCATAGGATTTCGTGTTAAAATTTTAGATTTATTAAAATTACTTCATATTTGAAAACAAAAAAATGTACATTCACAAAGTGCCAAGAGTTCAATGTAAATACATGCATTTGTTTATGATTCGAGCCTGCAATGTTTTCAGTTTACGTTTTGTTGTTACTTTTTGTTTTGACAAAATTTCACTCGCTTTGTTTTTCTTGCTGACATAGCACAATAACCGAACGTCTATCTACTTGAATTTGAAACTTTCACTCAAAAGTCTAAAATATAAATCAATACAATCAATCAATTTCATTTCCCATTTCCACAATGAACATACAAATCCCTTATTATTATATACAATTTACTGATAATATTTTGTGTTTATAATCTACATGTGGATCCCACTAGTACATGCATTTCGATGTATCCAAAAATAAAATTTGTCATCTATTGGTATGCCATTATGAGGTGAAACTGTAATCAGTGATCAACCCCCCTCTCCTCCACGAAAAAAATGTTAAACCAGCATAAAATAGAGATAATTTTTAATGCTTGATATGAATAGAAAAATGTTTTAATGTCGATATTCAACATTTAATTGTTCTTAGAATGTGTATAATATGGATAATACAATAGTTAAGTCACTCTATCAGGGGTCGTTACATAAAGGGAACCTAAGTCAAAGACTTTACTTACATGTATGTAGGAGTTAAGTACAGTCTTGAACCGTAACTAGAAGACTGCTTAAATTTGACAATCTTAGCAAAACTTAGGCGCGGTCGGGTAGAGGTGACTTAAGTATGTCTTAACTTTTTAAACACATATTTAATACTATTCAAAGTTGAATTTTTGAAGTTCTAACATTCCTCTATTCATATCATGCATTAAAGAAAATAGATATATATCTATTTTACAGCGGCATGAGAGTTTTAGTTTTTCATCGGGGAGGTGTTACTGATCAATAATTCCAATATCACTCTCAACATGGCATACATGAGATTCAAAATTCAAATTTGAATACTTATTAGTGAGATCTAGGTTAAAACAATAATAATTATAACTGAACTATTCACGGTAGTTATAGATTTGTATGTTCACTGTTAATATAATAGATAAAATAGATTTCAAAAAACAGAAAATTTGTTTGTGAATCAGACTTTTGACTGTCTGGCTGACTGGAAGGCAACACAGAGAATGAAAATGAGATAAAATGGAGAACACAACAAATGTTGGTTAGGGAATAGGGAGTTTACTGCGGTCAGAGAGAGAGAGAGAGAGAGAGAGAGAGAGAGAGAGAGAGAGAGAGAGAGGATGGAAACTGTTTATAATTTGGTGACAGGCGAAAAACTATTGTTTTCGATACTTAAATAATAAGTGAATAAGTACATGTATATCATACATTCTTCAGTCTTGACCTGTTGATACTCACTGATTCGTGGGATTCAAAATGTTCCTTTTGTTTTGTATTTTTTCATAGAGTTTCAATTTCAAATAAATGTAAATAGACATTCAGTTTTCGTCACATGTATTTTAGAATGTCAACGCGAGTGAAGTGCCTTGAGTTATAAACGTTCAGGAAAAGACGTCGATTTTATATATAATAAAAAGTATAACTGAATACTTATTATCAGGCAAGAATATAAATTGAAAAAGTAGCAGGAATCATGAGAAAAATTGTGAACTCTATCGCTAAGTTCGTTTTATGTTACGGTTTAAGACATACTTTTAAAAGTAGAACTTAGATATGATTGTGCCTAAAACACATTTATGAACATTCTTATGTCGAAAACATAGGGAGCTTTATGTTCTGTCCACTGTGTTGCTTAGACTGAAATCTTAGCATGCTTCAAGCTACGGTCTGAACTCTAAGACTGTACTTATTAATAAGTCCTTCTCAAGTACCCTTTACGTTACGATCCAATGATATTGAGGTTAATTGTTACGAGATGGTTGTGTTCTTTATATTTGGTATATATTCATCAAGAAATCGGTGTATTTTTATATATATTCGATAATAAAATTTATGTATTACTCTCAATTGTTGTAAATGTTGAAATGTTCTCATCATGTTTAAAGTTGAAAACATGTCCTTTGAAAGATTAGACGAAAGAAATATTAATAAAATATTCATAAAAAAGTACAACTAAAATTGATGAGCTCGAGAGAAGTTGATTACGATTTATTTTCAACGTAAAGATATAGTTTACGTACGTTCAAAATGATAAAATAAAGTATATCCCAAAAATGATTTCAGAAAATTCTTCTGAAAGGA
This sequence comes from Saccostrea glomerata, assembly GCA_003671525.1. Lineage (NCBI taxonomy): Eukaryota > Metazoa > Mollusca > Bivalvia > Ostreida > Ostreidae > Saccostrea > Saccostrea glomerata. Next base: position 131,376 of record PRKT01000845.1, on the reverse strand, counting down.
TGTTTGAATTAGTTCTGGCTAAGCAAAATGACGTCAGTGTTAGCAATATGATCTGCACCGTACAATGTTGAAAACAAGAGGCCCACGGGCCTTATAGGTCACCTGACTGTTTTGTAACAACTTTCAAACAATTAAATTCGGTTCGTGTTTTAGACCAGAGGCCATAAAATTCACAATTCACAATTTTGAAAGAGGCACCGTTGCTTATCATAATTATTCGCTTAGCATGCTTACTCTATTTACTTAATACCCAGAGATTGATCAAAGTAACAATGAGAAAATGCACTTCCACTTTATACCCAGTTGTGCACCTCAGCCCAAAGGAACCACTGACCCAGGGGCCACATTTTTCTAAATTTTGCAAATCTTATCATAAAATGGTTGATTAATACTTATTATTTTCAGACTATGTACCTCCCTCTGACCCAGGGGGCAAAAAAAACCGCCTTTGCTAGATGCACCTTTCTTCAACGTAAATATACATATTTGGATCATTGGTATAAAACCCAGAAGCAAAGTAAAATATTTTCAAAGAATGATTGTATTTTTGCCATATATTCAATAGAGCCCCGCCCTAACCCCCCCCCCAGCCCTGGGGCCATAAAATATACAATTTTGGAAGAGGCACTATTTCTCATCGTAACGATGTGCTAAGTTGGTTTATTTAATACCCAGAAGCAGAGAACAAGATTTTCAAAGAATTAATGCATTTTCACAATATGATCAATATAGTCCCGCCCTAACACCAGAACCCCTGGCCCTGGGGCCATAAATTTCACAATTTCATAGGAGGCACTCTTGCGCATCATAACTATGTACTTAATTACTTTTTTTAATACCCAGAAGCAGAGGAGAAGATTTTCAAAAAAAAAAAAATTATTTTCACTATATAATCAAAAGAACCGCGCCCTAAAACCAGAACACCTGACCCTGGGGCCACGAAATTCTCAATTTTGGAAAAGGCACTATTGCTTATTATAACTATGTGCTTAGTTAGTTTATTTAATACTCAGAAGCAGAGAAAAAGATTTTCAAAGAATAAAATCCTTTTTCACTCAAGGTTACAACCAAAAATTCTACTTGCCTGTATGATATGACTTCATAGTAAGTCATATGACGTGAAGTTTCAGAGATAACATTTTCTTAAAATCGATATCTAAGATTGATTTGAAGTCGTAAATTGGATCAAAATATGCACAGGCATAATATAAACGGAATTTTGTCCTTTCTGGGTCTCTGTATTTATCACAGGGGTTAAATACCAAACCCGTGACGTCATAACTGTTGATCATGCAGTAGAAGTGTGCAAGTGAAACGTAACGAGAATTCATGTAAACAAAACAAGAAATGGGAGTTTAAAAGCATTTAGAATGCACATCATGTGTGATTCATGTGGGAATAAAGCTTATGAATAAGGTATGCTAATATAACTCTACAGTTTCTTCGTAAAATAAAAGCAGAAAGGGTGTTTCCTTGCCGATCAGCCTTTCCTCTGTCGCAAAAGATGCAAAAGTTTAACACTACGCCGCATACTTTGAAACTTAATTTTTACTCAAGCCCTAGAGGGGCTTGAGTTATCTAAAACGATGCTAGGTCATCGATTTACTCAGTTAAAATACACGAAAAGCTATTATTTTTGTAGATCAAAATATTTCTAGAAACAAAAATTAAGCTTATCTTGAAAAAGTCTGTATACTCAAAGATATTAAGCGTTAAATGGCGGATTCTTTTCTATGGCGAATGAACAATGAGTGACGCTCCGCAGCCGCAACAGTTTCTATACAGAGATTTCGCGCTTTCCTTTGCGTAGGGATCTCAGGTAACTTTTACAGACGCCGACAAAGCATCTTTGGACGAGTCCACTGTTTACTCTGAAAGGTGACGCAGGTTACCCCATCGTTAACAAATTCTACCATGCATGGCAAGAAAATGTATGGTTGTACCCCCTATATTGAAATTGCTTGTCACGGGCCTGAGAATGATGTACATGTGCACTTTGAGTGACAGTAAAATAATAGTACAACATTAATGTTAAATTCTCCCTCGTACGTTTTTTTTACTGTCAAAAAATTGTACTAGTTATCTTCAGTTTTGGTAACAGAACCTATATATGTAACTTCTTTTTGATTTGTCCGGAATATGTGTTAAACATGCCGCACAGCCATATGCAACTTTTCTCAATGTCAATTACTTTTAGTACCAATTTTCATTAGTTTTTTTTTTATACATCACTAATAGTGGAGGGGGGGGGCAACTAGACTTTCAATTAACATTTCCTATACTATAAGTAAGGTTGCGGAAAAAAGTGGGGGGAGGACTGTTGCTACGCCCCTGAGATGAACTAGTAGTCACGTGGAATTTTTGGAGCCCCCCAATCCACTTTGAAAAACGATTCTACTCTACCTGTAGGCTTGTAACAAGCTATTTGGACTGATGTGTATTAAATTGTGATCGATGTACTTGATTAAGCAAAAAATTCATCTTAAAAAGTAGTACGATTGATTATATTTATTCTAATTAAATTCAATATATGAATTTTGCTTCATGTACATGTATTTTTTATTCAACAGAAGATTGAACTCGATAACCCTCATCTTATACCATTATAGGATATTAATGACACTTCCTAGTTGACTTTCTACAGCTTGAGTATCTCTGACGTTTTGTCAGTATATACTTGTTGTTTCTATCTAAAGTTCATAATCTGTTGTTTTTGGAAAGTGCTGCTGGAATCGTATGTTTTTCGGGAATTGATGCATTTTTTCAATGTTATGAACAAAATGTAAAAATTTTGGGAAGGTTTCCTCCGAAAGTGTTGAGTAATATTATTTCTGTAATAGGACAGTAGGATTCTAGCAGCACTTTTCATGGTACAGAGATGTTTTTAAATAACTATGACTACAAATTGAAATTAATTATCCCCGGGGTAGTGTTGAACTTTTCACTTTTTCTTTAAGGCATTTTTTCTAATTATAGAGAAAAAAACCCAAAGATAATAAAAGACATTCAGGAATTCTTTGCTTAGCATATCAAAATGTACACCCTGGCTACTTATTCAAAACGTTTGACAATGCATTTGTTTTTTTAAGGTACTAATAATAATAGCCTATATGCTTTATTATTAGATATTTTAGGCAGGGGTTAAAGTGCCCAAATTAAATTGCTTCATAACATTAATAGCTACACAAAAAGTGGATTTTGTACATTTGTTACATAACTGACAATTTAAAAGTTTGAACTTACCGTGAATGTAAGTTGTTGACAGTGTAATATGTACAAAAAATTGAAATAAAATTTGAATTATCATTTATCATTTAGTTTTGAAGGAGGTGGATACCTACGTATGAAAAAAATTGCAAAGTTTTGAATAAACTATTTTATAAAACCTCCAAAAGTAATGGTAATGCATTTCTTTACTTAAGTAATGGTAATGTAATGCATTACTTTAACAAAATAGTGTAATGGTAGTGGTAATTCAATGCCAAAATTGTTGAAGTAAAGGTAATGTAATATATTAATTTACAATGTAATTCGCCCCAAGCCCGGTTTGTAAACTTATGTAACACTGATGTACATGTACTATCATACTCTAAAAAGACAATTAACAAAAACAACTTTTCAATGAATTTAAAATCAATTTAAGATTTACAAATAGATCTACCGTTTGCAAAAATTGTTTTTCCCCTTATAGAAACATTGCATTCATAGATAATTACGTGTATTATATGTACCGTTTCTCAAGAAATTTGTACTTTTTTTATGTTGTTTTGTTATGTAAATTCACAGGTATCAATGTCTAAACTTGTTATACTCTCACTACGGACACTGTAACTATCACTATTGTCACAAAAACCCTCTGAAGGTTTGTCTTCCATGAATCGTACTTTTTGACACTTCATACAGTGTGACAAAACGTCAATTTCTTGAATAATTCTACCATTTTCGACACTAGCATTGGGAGAAGCTTCTTCACTATCCAAGTCTTGTACATTTATACGACCTGTTTCACTATTCGGTAATAATTGTTGATAAGGATGAGGAGTTGAAGTGGATGAAGAGTTTAAGGATTCGTATTTGTTTGTCGACGATGAAGGTAGTGTTGTTATAGGTTCACATTGTTCATACCTCGAAGATTGAGAAGGCAGAATACTATCTTTCAAAGTGGAAGGAATTGTCTTTAATGGTAATCTAGAAATGCTTTTAAGACTAGAGTTTGAACTTTCACTGGTGTTGCTTCCTAGAGAGTGTTCACCATGTTCATTTATTGAACCCGAACCAAATATCTGGCAAGTAAGAACGCTAGCACACGACGATATATGTACCATGGCTGGCACCTCATCAGATATTACACTTTTACACTCCTCCTTGACGATTTGTGTTGTTTTCCTTTCAACATGTGAGGAATTTGAACATATAGTCGTTGTATCATCAATTCCTATCAATGGTTGATTTTCGGGCAAAAGAGATTTGGAATGCCAAGAAACGCGATGTTCGTCACTTATGATAACGTCATCATCATCGTCGCCCATTTTATCGTTGTAAATATGTCTTCCAGGGACAGTTTGATTATGCTGATACTCCACTCTACTGTTTCTAGTTAAGTCAGAAATTGCATGTTTGAGAGCTTTAGTCAGTTCGTGATTTCGCCTAGATTTGTGACCTTGTGTATAAGAGCAGAACTTAGGGATTTCTTCAGGAAATAGAAATACATGAGCAGCCATCAGAAGGTCCTTTGGTATCGATGTTTTGTGTGATTTAATGAAATAAACACATGCTAATTTCATATTGTCTTGGTGTTCTAAATTCAAGGCTAAATTTACACTTGCTTCAAAATGACTGAAGGTATTACGACATTCTTGTTGCCCCGAAATAGACTCTGGAGTCCAGAATATGATAATTAGTTTTGATTTTTCAAGTTCTCTCTTGAGACATGTTGTAAAGTCTTTTTGAACGATGTTATTCTGGGGATTCGGAGAAGAAATATGTATTTGCATATTTTTCATGCAGAATTTAGCAAATTCACGGGCTAAGGTACTGGTTTCACTTCTATCATTAGAATAAATTAAATGTCCATTCAAGAGTTCAAGAGGAGGCAGATCTGAAATTTAGAGAAAGATTACAATATCATAAGATGATTAATTTTTGAATAAAGATTTAGGATTCAAGTGAATACGTTATTGTGAATTTAATTAAAAACATATAAAAAGGTGCTTTGTTAACATAGTAATCAAATAATGTCTATAGAATGTACAAAAATGCTGCCATTATATTGCTCAGATAATACCATGAAAATATTTTGCTGCAAGTCAGCAACAAGATTTGTCGCATTTTTCAGCAATGTTTTTACCAAAGTTTGTAGCAATTTAGCACCAAAATTTCTAAAGTAAGAAAACCCAATGTTTATTGCAGACATGCAGCAACACTAATTGTCTTGGTTAAATTTTTGCCGTGAGCTCTTAACATACTAGCCGCATTTTCTTTGGCTAACTTAAAACTTGTATACTACTGTCATTGACTGTCCTATTTTCATTATCTATTGGTGCAAGTTTGTACCCTGCATCCTACAGATTTGCAGCAAATGAATGACACATTAGAGAAGTTTTAGGTTAGGAAAAGGCTTACAAGATTATAATTGATAATCATCCTATTCAATATTTTTACAGTTACTCAAGATTCGTAAAATGCATATTTTCATACACACCAAAACTTTTTTTCCGGCGATGGTAACGAAAGATTCCTATGAGTAAAACAATTAGAACAATTCCAGTGCAAATCAAAATGACTGCTATTTTTATTTCCTCAGTAGGGTATTTGCTGTCTCTTCTTACTGATAATAAAAAACAAATGATTGAAAGTAAAACAAATGCGAAATATTCAAATCGTGAGCTCAACAAAGCTCAATATGACAAGAAATTAGTCCATTAGCTATAAATATTGATTTTTTCCCATGTACTCTGCACCCCTATGGATTCGAAAATAATTATATTTCGATGAAATGATGAATGTATTCAAAACGCATCTATTGACTGCATGAACATGTCCTGCATGATGCCATACATGCACAGTGAAGATCTATATCCATGCTGCTGATATTAAAATCATTTTAAGTATAAGCAAAAGCTTAGAAAAGTTTTGGATTACATGATTAATGTGTGTATTTCTACCTTTAATTTGTATTGGTTGAAAATTTCCAACGGTGAAACTGTGAGACCTTGTATATTGACAATTATTATCTGTAATAATCACCTCTATCTACACAAAAATAAAATTAATTTAATAATTGTTTCGTTAACTTTGTTACCATATAAGTATGGTGTAGAATAGTTCCGAAAAAACTTTAAAAAAAATATTTTTCCATCAAAATCAAAGATGTCTGAATTATCAAGTTTTTCTGTAATTGACCTACTGAAATATAATAAACTCCATTCTCTACGCCCAGAAAGACATTCTGAGTTGGTTGTTCTTTGTATATACGCTGATTCCTATAAGATTTAGTGCTATGTGCATCAATCAACGTAATGTTGTACATTTGGAATGTTACAGAATCTGGAACAGGGTCAAACACAAATGAGACGTCTTTCTCCCTCGGAAAGAAAGCGACAGCTATCGTGGACTTCCATAAATTTGGATGATATACTGAAACAAAAACAAATCTGTTATTCTATAAGGGGAAACAAGACCTGTTGAATACTTTGATCATCTGAATCTTACTTTTTAGATCATACTTGTTTCTGTATTATACAATTTCACATGCTTGTATTGTTTTCAAGATTTTTGAAATCGACTGCTGTATTTTTCTGGTTAACTTTAGTTTTTATACTGTATAATTTTTTTTCTAACTGCTTTCTCTGTGATAATGCTTTGGCAATAGCATGTAAATTTCGTTAAGTGAGTGGACACGTTCTTAATACGCACGTCAATATTTCTTTTTTTTCATTGTTTCTATAACGTTACGGACCAGGAACTTTGAAATTTAACCTGTTCTTCTGTATATCAGTTTTTCAAGAAAATGACATTTTCATTTAATATACCTTTTGAAACACAATTTAGGGAAACATAATAAACCAAAAATGACCGTATATTTATTTACTTGATTAGAGAATTTTTAGAGCATAAAGCAACAAATCTTGCAGAGTGTAGCAACAAAACACTTTTTGGTCACACAGCATTCTTCGGTAGTTTTGTATCTATAATGCAATTAAAGTGAAGATTTTCTCCTTACTCTTTACCTTTTAATATCACCAACGGAAAGATAAATACAGGACAAATTTTTTTTAACTTGTTTTCAAGATTTGAGAATTCAATTCATTCTTTGGTTTCTTAAAAAAAAAGAATATCATTAATACATTATTATGTCATAATCACTAGTAAAATAGAATATGATTGGCCGAGTCAGCCACGTGACCGTCGTGTTTGCCCTGCAACAAAACGTCGTGTTTCACGCATTCGGCTCACCTCCTAATCGACCGATTTGGCAGGTGTGCCGAATGTTTTTTACGTCGTGTTCCACGATTGTGACGGCACAATGCGGTGGCTGTGATGATAATACCGAGTTTGATTGTTTATATCTTTGATTAATTATGTCGATATAAAATCGTATTTAATATAAATATTTAGAAAAGTGTTTCCATGAGTGGGGAATGAATGTTACTAGTGTGTAAATCAGAATGACTTGTCACCAAGGTTTTTTATGAAGCGCTAGTGGAGCAACTTAACCTGTTTCATATTGTTCTCATCAGATGTTTACTTAATTTATTGGATTTTCTTTATATTTCCTGCATTGTGCTTGATTCAGTTTTATTAAACATATTACATGATTGTGAGGGAGACATGAACATTTATTCGCCCGTGAAATATCATACTAGTGATACTACCCTCGGTCGTTGCCCTTGGGGAATATGCTTTTTCATGGGCGAAGAAATCTCCATGTCCCATCACTATCATGCAATAATTGTATATTGCACACCCTTAAAAAACCTTATTCACAAAGAGTGATTTCTAAGGAACGGTTTTGAAAGACTTAAAACAAAAAGTATTTGGAAAGATAATTTTTTAAAACCACCACTTGTATCGTAAGAAGAAAAAGAAATTAACTTGCAAAAATGAAACTTGACCCAAAAATATATAGTATGTTTATTCATATAGATATACATACCATAAAAATTGTATACTGTGATATTGTAAGTAATTTCTGAAAACGCTGTTTCTTGCAGATTTGTCTTAATTTTGGAAAAGGATTTGATGGAAACAGAGTACACTTTGTATTCTTCAGACTGGCACGGCTCATGTCGGAATCCCGTAAAACACGGGAAACTCAAAGTTCTCTGAAAAGGACATAAATAATTCTGGTTAAGTTGCTGTCATCAATTTTGAAAGGAAACTGGGAATTTTAACCATTTGTACACTGTTTGCCATCTTTGAGTGAAGTGACATGATACATGTATCTTAACTGGGGAACGATGCAAAACCCTTCTTCCTCACAACAATAAAATGTTGCGAAAAATGCTAGTCCAACGCATTGATGAAGTAACAAAAAGGCGGGAAAATATCGCTTTCTCAAAAATCAGAATTGAATGAATTGGGCAATTTAAAAGCTTGATAAATATTCTATCTACAAAAATTTTCAAAGGAGAATAAAAGAAATGTAACATTAACAATAATTTACCTGATTGATTTCATCACTATCAGGACTGGAATAACTGTACATAGAAAAGTCCAGCAGTCTATACAGTGTGTCAAACTCATTATCATCGGTCATCGATTGGTTGTTACTGCTAAACGTCAAGGAAATTCCACCTGGATCTGACAATGGAATTGTGTTCTATGAATGTTAATCATCTTTCCACCATACTAAAACCTTGTATCCAATAAGGTAAACATTAAACCCCTTACCTTGCATAAATAATGACTTTTTATTTTATTTATTAGAGATTGGTTGAGGATTACATTATTATGTATTTTCTTTACTTTACTCTGAGATAAAGGCTATGATTTTACTGACAGATATTCCGTCAGTGTGCGAAAATAGAGGAAAACAAAGTAGATCTACAACATGATAAAAAATACTACACAGAACAAAATTATGTACGCAAAAGTAGCAAAATCTAAATGTATACGTACAATATGATCTGCCAGGTGAAGGCTTTGGTACTGTAAAGCTAAGCTGGATTGTTGGATACGAGTATTTCTCATCAAGGTAGTCCCTCTTGGATATTTGGACAACTCGTAATGACGTCAGCTGAGAGGGTTCACACGTAGAGCAGTGTGTAGGGTTCAGCATTGTTTTCATGTACTCTTCCCAACCTGAAGTATTATACTTTGTCACTTTTTTAAGATGAAATAAAGGTAAGATTGGAAATAAAGGTATAGGTAAATAAAGAAGACTTATATAAAAGTATCGTAAAGAAGATATAAAGGTTGATCTTCAAAGTAAATTATACTGTAAGTGTAAACGGTTTTCTCAGAATTCTGCCAACACTGTAAAATAGATTTTTTTTACTTTCGTCATGCTCTCATTTACCTATATTTCTTAGTGCAATCTGATTGCTTCATTCGGAAGGTCTGGACGATTTCCAAATATGGAAGCCAAGAGCGATAACAGAAAATTCCTGTAATTACCGTGATCAATCTTTATATTTTAATCTCAATAAAGATTTTAAAATATAATTTTGCATGTAGAAATGTAACTGTGTAACAAAATATTTCTGTTAATCATATATGAATATACAAATAATAGTTCCATTTAATAAAATGCGCATGTATCATATTCCATAAACAATAAAATATAACAATTTGAATTTCAAAGTAAAAATACTTAGATTTACTAATACCAAGCTTTGATACTATAGTTAGATGCAGTTAACCATATAATAGTATTTTTTTTTTGGGGATGATTTTTTACGAGTAAACTGAATAAATGTTTTATACTTTTAACTTGCATAAGGAGAGGTGTTAAATAAGAGAGACGGGGAATGAATATTTTTCATCAGCATAACTTACCATGCATATTCCCCCAAAATAAATGAATTTGTTATACAATTTTAGGAAACAATAAACTTTTTATATACCCAATACCAAAATCTCAATGGCAGACATAACAAACGGAAAATCTGAGATGAAGGATATGGAGATAACGAACAATATTCAATATCAAAGTCCATAAAACAATACAAAATAGAAGCAGAGCAAACACGGACCTCAAATTTAAGAGGTGGGATCAGTTGACATTGAGAAGTGAGCATCCTCTGCTTACCGGTCACACCAGCTGTCATGATCAGGATATAACAGAAAAATCCGTCGTCAATTCAGTGTATAAATAACGGACTAACAATTAGTATGAAAAGCGTCAGTCAGCATTTGACTCAATGATAAATTGCAGTTGCTGACAAGGTCATTATATCGACCAAAGAACTTAGGAAATGATGATTATAAACGATACTGCTGATATTCTTGTTTCATCAACTTGTTTGTCAGTAATTTAACTCCCTCCTTTTAGAAATTTTTCATACATAGAGCATGCTCTTACGTATCAAACTGAGACATATAAACGCAGTATGTATGTGATGAAGTCAAGCTATATTACTGCATAAGTTAGGGAAGTTGACGATAGAAAAGTTAAAGTCATCACGTTTATCATAGAGCTTGGTTGTTAAATTACCATCAACTTCTTTTTCAAGTAAAATATCCAAGTATTAAACAGATGTGTCAGACTCTGTGGTATCTTTTATCACAAGCTCCCCAGGATATATCTATTTCAAATATCTTTAATTCTAAGTATTTTTAGCAAGTGACGGTTATAGGTCTCAACTTCAATATTTGAAAATCGTCCAGACCTGTTAAGTGTAATGTTATTTTAAAATAAAAGAAAAAATAATCAATTTGAAAACAAAATTTACAGAAAACCCTTTATCAGAGTGTATAAGGCCATCTCCCTTTCGACGAATTTCTTCATACATGTATGACATCACCATTCAGAATCATAATTGCAATCGGAATGGGTATCACCGTATTCGAATTTTATCAATATCACGTAGAAATGTTTACAAGGACGTATATTGCGAGGTTTTAAAAGCTTCCTTTTAGCACGACAAAGTCAATATGGGGTTTCAAGATAGTATAATTATAGAGCAGATTTCAAAACCCCTAAAGGATTACATTGTTTGTGACAAGCTGACGCTTTGCTTGTCGAGAACTTTAAATTCTACGTCACATTCTCGCCACATCAAAGGAAGTAGCCGAGATAGCGTCTCTCCTACGCTAAAGTCGGTCAGCTGCAATACACATCGCCGACGTTTAACGGGTTTGCAAAAGGGGACAGAAAACACAAATCTTATTAAACAGTTTAAAAAGAGCATTATTTATAATATATGCATTTTTAGAGTCCATAATAAATTAAAGGCCGTGAAAATTTAATTTTATAGCATTTACCATTTGTGTATATGGCACGATATACATGCGATATAAAATGATGTACATGATCAATTTAAATTGCTGGATTTTAAGTATTTCGTCCTGGTCATTATTGGATTGTGTAGTATTTTTCAAATTACTAGTACTGTTGATGTGCAATGATTTTTCTGTGGAAAACAGAAATATTCCGTTTATGTATCATATATATATATATGAAGTGAAAGACTTGAGAACTAAACTACACTTGTATACATAGATTTTTTTTTACATGTATACCCCAAACAGCCGTATTATACCAGTACATATACTTATTACATGAGATAAGTTGGAGAAGTCAAAGAAAAAAAGGAGTTAGAGACGATTGTTCCTTGTTACAGCAGCTACCTATATAATATATTTACCTTGTGAAAATGAATGTACATACACTGTGTGAGTAAAGGGCGCCCAGGGGTTGGTGAAATTCGTTTCAGATTTTTTTCATATCATCATGTAAGTCAGGGACGGATACCTTTTTTTGCATTTCAAAAAAGTTTGATAAGCCAAAGATAAAAAGAAACTCTGTTTCGGGTGGGGATTGGGAGTACTATCCAAGGACAGCTTATTTATTTTCTTGCTGGTCGAGGATAGATTACTAGTATTTATTTTTTTCGAGAACAGTCTAATTATTTTCAAAATCTGCCAGGCCCATCTCTAGAAATCAGAAAATGCATGTGTAATAAGATTTTGGCTTTATAGACATAGGCGTCGCAACCGGTGGGGGGGGGGGTTGCCCCCCCCCCTTTCCAAAGTTAGACTTAGTATAGACATTGAAGATTGCTGCGTAGGTATCATCATGTAAGTCAGGGACGGATAACTTTTTTTGCATTTGAAAAAAGTTTGACAAGCCAAGGATAAAGAGAAACTCTGTTTCGGGTGGGGATTGGGGGTTGGGAGTACTATCCAAGGACAGCTTATTTATTTTCTTGCTAGTCGAGGATAGATTACTAGTATCTATTTCTAATTTTTTTTTCGAGAACAGTCTATTTATTTTCAAAATCTGCCAGGCCCATCTCTAAGAATCAGAAAATGCATGTGTAATAAGATTTTGGCTTTATAGACATAGGCGTCGGAACCGGGCTTGCCCCCCCCTTTTTTTTTCCAAAGTTAGACTTAGTATAGACATTGAACATTGCTGCGTAGGCATACGCACGAAATAGGATTTTCGTGTTTGGAAAATACACATCCCTTGTTTTTGTTTTTTGTGTGTGTGTTCTTTTTTTTTTTTGCTTCTCAGGTTTTTTGGGAGGTCTAAAAAAAATTCTTACCCTTAGCCCCCCACTTTAATTTGCTTCCGACGCCAATGATAGATATTTTCTGTCGTTTGGTAATAATTACCCTGTACATACAACATTCGTTAAAACTTAAAAATAAATTGAACTTCAATCGATAAAATTTGAAGGTAAATGGACACGTCTTCCCCGGCCTTCCCTCTTTATCTTTTCTCTCGGATATACGCATAAAGAGGGTCTCCATTTTTCACCAGTATATTCTGTACCAAATTGCAACAATCTCAGCATGCATGACTTGGGTTGATACGCGCAACTAATAAATCTAATGATCAATGAATCATGCACTACTTGACTTTTATACTTGTACGCAAATATGAAAAAAAGTAAATTTTGCGATAATAGAATAAAATAATCGACCATTTTAAATATTCGTAATGGACAGAAAAAATCTTAAAATTTTTGAATTCAAGGTTTAAAAAAACTTTTTTTTTAAATTCAAGGTTTAAAAAAACTTTTAACTTTGCAGGTTACATTCAAGAAAACGTCATCGGGACTGTCTACTCCAATTTTTGAACCCCGAAAAAAAGCTGTATGTTGCAGCTGACCGACTTTAGCGTAGGAGAGACGCGATCTCGGCTACTTCCTTTGATGTGGCGAGAATGTGACGTAGTATTTAAAGTTCTCGACAAGCAAAGCGTCAGCTCGTCACAAACAATGTAATCCTTAAGGGGGTTTTGAAATCTGCTCTATTTATATTAAGCTAGACGAGCATACAAACAGCAACGCAAAAGGACAACGGACATCTGACCGTCACATTTTGACCAGAAATGCTTATTGATACATTAATACTATACAGTTTTGATTTGATTTGTTGGAACAGCTTATTAAATGCGCTTGTAAACTGACTGTATGACGATGGATAGTATATACCTTTCTTTCTTTTGATTTTGCATTCTAGTGTAGTATCTCTCTCCACATTTCTCCTTGGCTAAAAAAGAGTATATGTAATTCAATTTACAAAATATAATGCTATCTTCGTTAGTATGGAAAATATGTGTGCAACTCTTACAGAAAAATATGCATTATAAGCGTGAGAGGGTTATGTTTATTTTACGTAATAGCTGGAACGTCAAGTTCCGTATTATTTTTTCTGTAGTGCAAAGAAGATAAAAAAAATAAAATTCAAATTATCGTAAATTTTTTTTCGTTTATTTCTTGTTTAATTTACCCTGTAATCAAGGATTCCGCGTTACATAGAATAAAGAGCTTCAAAAGTCAAATAAATACAAACGTCTTTCATTGTTCTAGGTGGGAAATTGATATAATTTTCAAGAAATAAAAAAAGTGGTAAAATACGCATCCTTCAAAAGTTATGACAGATCGAGGGTAAAGTTTTGTAAACTTTTCAAAAAAAAGAGCAAACTCTACAGGTGCCCAAAAAGGTTGCCATAAGAAGAACTCAATTGAATTTTGAAAGCTCCCACCAATTAAAAGTTATGGGTAAGGTTGAAGTTTTTTCCATACAAACTAGCTCTGTCCAATTTCTAGCTGCAATGATTTAGCCCTCTCTGATTTTTTTTATCTGATAATTTCTGGAGAGTGCTACAATTCCACGGCATCTCCGTAAAGGTGCAAATATATTTTTTTAATACGGGCGAGTGCTGGCAATATGAATTGTTTTTACATTCAACTTACTTCTACAAAGGCGAAATTTTTATTCACTGTCAACAACATAGGACGTTAAACGCGATAACCAGATAATATAAATCTAATTGTTACCAGTCGCTCTTATCAGAAGCCATGACAGTTCTCGTGTGATGCACTGAGACCTGCGGTTGAAAATTATAATTACTTTGTAAAGTTGATTTTCGGGGTTTCAATGATTGCGCTGTATGGGACCACTAAACATGAATAAATAAAACTATATCATGTGGCATTTTGTCGTAGACAATAAGGTAATTCCTACAGAGATCCGCCACCTATAGATCCATATTCTCATTGGCTGTACCAAAATAAAATCGATCATGGTAAAAAAACATAGTGGATAGATTCAAGTTATGATGTTGTTGTTAATTTAAGCCGAAATCCGTGCACCATTACTGAGATTCTATTTGCTAAAGAGTAGGAATGTCAAATCGATCAATATTTGATAATCGGTTGCTCGGACGTTTTTCCGATCGAGAACCCGGGTACTCCGTAAAATTTGAAATATTGTACAAGTCTGTTAATTTTCTTAAAGTCAGTTAAGCTGTGTTAAACCCCAATGCTGTAATTTTTACGTTTTAGTGCATGTTTTAAAACATCGAGTCCAACGAAAATGATTCATTGTACTTAATTTGTTTATTTAAAAAAATACACTACACGAAAGACATCAATTTGATACACAAATAATTACATGTAAGAATGATATATATTTTTTGTTTGGGAAGACGCTTTAATCAGTCTGCTACACCTTTATGTAATGATCACACTAACGAAACAGAAGGAACGGACATTGTTGGGATTGCTTGTCTTGTATTATTATTGTATACCCAATATATGCTAAATTTACTCCACCTAGCTGGCTTAAAAAAAATTTTCAATCTTCAATCACATGTATTACTAAAACATTTCTGTACATTTTTAAGTAGGTAGCGGCATACCTACGCATGTCAGATTTCGGTATCGTTTACCATATAATTTAAAGATAACAGAACAGACCTAAACGATCCTCAATGAAAACAAATCATTGAAGCCATCCAAAAATTAAGGACCTCAAAAGGTGAGAAAAGCCGTGTTCCAGGTAATTGGTCACTAATTACTGTATATACACAGCCACAGGCGATAACGGGTGTTTTACAGGTGTAGGCGAAGGCACTCTAATTAAAACAGAGCTGAGGTTTTAATGTATGCACATTTAAGTTAATATTTGATAATTTTTTTTGATAAATATTTGTACTTTGGAATAAGAAAAAAATACACATCCGAGTAACCGAGTACCAGTTTTAGTATTCGATACTCGGACGTTCGATCGAGTACCCGGTTAACATCCCTATAGTAAAGAGTTATAGCCCCCTCCCCTTAAAAAAAGGGGGAAAGGGCTACATTATTGCAGCTAATACAAATAGAAAATCAGACAGACAGAAGGGCAAAATTATACATTTGCCGGATTTTTCAATTACGGGAGCACAGAATATGTCGCCAATGAGCAAGAGCCACTAAGGGACTTTTTTAGCCTGTGAATTTCTGAAAATCAAAACTGTTTAAGTTTTAATTGACAATCCAGTATTTATCACCTGGACCCTTGGCGACTGTGTATTGAACACATGACGTAATTTTTTCTCTATTCAATGTATTATCATCAAATGCGTCAATTTTCTCATATCCTGTAAATTTCTTTAAAATTGGCAAAAAGATGGAGTTTTGTTTTCGATATTTCATATAGTGCTAAACCTCTTATCCAAAATATACAATTGCATAAAGAAAGACCTTTTTGTAAAAATCATAAATTTTAAATATGTTTTTATTTTGGGATCGAGGGCTGCGCTCGTGTTCTAATTCTTTGCTCGAGGTTGTCAAATACGCACGATTTCTGCAAAAGTCGAGAATATTGCATTTTCACAAAATCTGTTTACCAATACATGTATTCTAAAAAAGAAATTTTGCTTTAATAAGAAATGAAAATACCAAGTCTCTTTTTAATTTATTTTATTTTGATATATGCATTTGGAGAGGTGATGATGGTCAAATAGAAAAGGGTCATTCTATACATAATGTGAACCTAGCTCATACTTACGCCAACGCTGCAGTTGAAATGATGCAAAGTTTTCTCACAGTAATCGCCCGGTCCTTCTCCGCCAAACTTCGGAAGGGAGTACATATTTTTACAGACTCCCTCAGATAGCTTCGTCAAGGTAAAAAGTTGTAAGAGCAAGCATAGGTAAAAGCTCAAGGCGCATCTAGGCATCATGGTGGTAATCTATAAAACGTAATTTATAGCCAAAAAACTTTTATCAACCATCACTTTAAATATCTTTAAAGATACAAAATTATACATTTATAAACTAAACCTACATATTTCATTTACATTGTACTCCGCCGAAAATTTTCTTTGCAAAGTGTCACATAACACTGATAAGAGTACATGTATTGATATCATATACCTGCCAAAAACAAATTTTGAAAATAAAATTCTTTCGGATAAAATTTGGAAAACATATATAGTAACAGAAGAATTAATTGAAATGAAATAAATTTGTGAAATACAATATAAAATGAGTCTGGGCAGGGACCTATATATAGGTCCCTGGTCTGGGTAATTCGATTCTTTGATTCACTCTTGCAGATCGTCTGACCGGTGATCTTTGTGTGCGGATTAAATGATTTAATCTCAGGCGCGGATCCAGAATTTTTTCCAGGTGGGGTCCACGTACCCCAGTCAAAACTAAACTCGCCCGAACGTCAGAAACCTAT
>PRKT01000845.1:74801-113999 GCA_003671525.1 Saccostrea glomerata | reverse complement strand
CCCCCCGACCCCCCTCTAGATCCGCGCATGAATCTATACTTTACATTTAATAAAAACACATAAGATGATAATAAACTTGTGATTAAACAGTATAAGTATTAATATTTCCTAATGAAACATTATTCTTTTTGGTTTTTTCAAATGTTGTCACCAAACTAACCCTCCACCTCTCTGTGCAGTTCAAGTAACACAATTCAAACAATCTTTTTAAAAGATTTTGTTTAAGATTTATTGCACATTTATTACACACAGCTTGCTCTAGTTAAGAAAAAGGCTACACCTAACGACATTCACATGCAGCAAACATGCAATGATTACTACAATGCCAAGTTATATTGAAAGTAAACAGAAAATTATATGAATAAACAAAAATATTTTAACAATACTGTATAATTGACATTGTTAAATTGCATTTCTTACCTTTATTTTCTTTTTCTTGAATTTGGTAACATATCTTGTAATCTGATTTTATTTTTAGATCCTTGTCATATTTTGTCCAGGTTTTAAATAGCTGGACTTGGGTACGCAAGGTTTTACAATGATCGTCTGCTAGTGTCGACATCTTGAATGTACGTGTCATTTAAATCTGTCATTGAGGAATATTCGTCAAAATATCGCAAGATAATGCTTTTATGAATATAAAGCATTTATACATACCATGATAAGTGAATTAATGTCTATCCCTATATTTCAGTATCATTTTAAACTGGATAACATTTATATTTTATCATGCATATTTTGGTTGCGTTGGAATACGAAAGAATATTGATACTCTGACACAGTAAATGTTCAAACTAAAACATCAAACAGGTACATCTTTCTTAAAATAATAAAAGAAACTGTTCTTAGGTCACTGTTTAATTGACAAAAAAGATTTCCATTTTTGGATCAGTAATTAAAGTAAAAAAAATCTTTAATATCGACTTTAAAGAATGGAAAGGATAAGATTCATTTGACAATTTGAATATCATCCGAAAGTTCCAATAGCCAAAGTCTGAGAGGTGACAGGCACGTAGTATCAGGGGGGGCCAGGGGGGGCCTGGCCCCCCCACTTTTTTCCGTAACATTACCTTTACTATAGAAAATGTCTATAGAAAAGATGGTTGGCCCCCCCACTTTCTACCACAGTATATACAAAACAAGAAATATAGGAAAGAAGAGACACAAAAGTAGAAATATTATTAGTTTTTTTTAATTATAAACATTTATAGAATTATTTTCGTGTTCTAGAATGCAATAAAAAATTTATCCAGTATAATGTACGTGTTTCACAAAGAAGTTCTCAACAACCTTACAATGCAGCAAGAAAAAAGACGGTGGATATATACTAGTATATACAGAGGATATTCAATGTTTTGTCGTTGAATATGGAATTTATTTCACGAGTGGGACAGGATTTTTGATATTTTCACGAGTGCGAAGCACGAGTGAAAATATCAAAAAATCCTGTCTCACGAGTGAAATAAATTTTATATTCAACAACAAATCATTGAATTTTCTGTTTAATACATTTTCTTTTCAAGATTTTTCCCTTTAGTGGCTTTACTCTGTCTTTTTCTAATGCAGTCATAGGTTACATGTACATGACGTCATAGTTGAGCAGTTGAGACGTCATAGCTAAGTGTTGTGAGATTAAAAACGTTGTAAACAAGGATTTCAACAGCATATTTGGCGAATCTTTGGCAATTTTATTCGATGTAAGAATGGTGTATTTATTTTCTAACGGACCAAGGAGTATTTTTTTTACAACATTCTTTGTTATCGGAAGGAGAATCGAGAGTTTTCCCGTACTTCTGATATTTGTCACACCGTGACAGGATATCATTTTGATATCCTTTCACACTGTGACAGGATATCACTTTTATTCAATGGATAAATTGCAGTATTTCACTGTTGAAAATGTAATAAATATAGTTTCACTTACTTATCATATCGAATCTTAAAACTTTGTATATAAATCTTTCACCTTCCTTAACCATTTTTATGTAACAAGGGACATATAGTTTTCAATATTAATTTTGGACATTCTGTTTTCTTGACTAACATTAAGATATCCTAGTTGATGTTTTTTTTAAATGATATAAAGCCTAATGTTATTTATTGAAAATTAAAGTGCTTTGTGTGTAGCATTCATTTAGACAATATTTTGGAATTGAACAACATTCCAATAGTTTGATCCAGTGGTTTCAGCTCCTTGACAAATTATAAAATGATATAAAATGAAGTGAAACTTTTTGTCGATATTAACAAGTTTGTTAGTGTATAGCATGCAAAACTGTATCTCTGTGCTTGAGAAAATTCAGACAGATAAGCTGTCCGAATTTTCCCAAGCAGAGAGTTACAGTTCTGCAGCTAGTTTGTTTATTGTTTAACCTTCCTCTCGAGAATTTTTCATTCATAGCGAGACGCCACCATTTGCCGGTGGAGAGCTGAAAATTTGTATCCTATAATCGACACCAAGGCCATTGAGCAGTGAGGGATCTTTTTCAAATGTTATTCAATACTAAAGCGAGATTTTTTGTGCGCGGGATATCTATTTCACCAAGAAAAATGTCTCTATCAATAAGGCTTTGTAATATAACATGAATCTGCCCATTTGCATGAATTGCACAATAATTATGATGTAAAACTGGATAATTAAGACAATAAATACCCTCGTTTAATTAGCTGTAACATATTCAATTTTTGTTTACATTGCAATTTCAGGTATCAAAAATAGTAATATTTTTGATAAAATTAGATTTTACTATGTTAGACGTTGCAAAACATTTTCTGCTAAGGGTAAGTACAACCATTTTATAAAGTTACGATTTTCTTTATTTAATTGTGCCGCCTTTATCATTTGATCACACGTTATTTAAACATTATGACAAAATTAAATCTTATTCCTTGTAATATAACGTGGAATATTGATTAAACTATTTTTGATTTGGAGAAAAGTTGAGAGATAAAATTCAGTATCCTAAATACTTGCCTGAAAATTTATTAACCAGATAAAAGGTATCCTAAGATGATGATGATTTTAGCTTTGATAAACATGTTTTATGATACCTCCGTGCATTAGATATCTAACAGTTAAAACCTGCTTAACGCCTGTCTAAGAAAAATAATTAAAGTCCTTTATCATTAATTGTTTAATTACACTAAAAGAAGTGTATAAAAAGCTATTGCATATATTTGTTGATGGTGTTTTGAGGCATTTTCTTACTTAAATTGTTGTGTTTAAAAACAATTATGAATGAACTACTGACATGAGGAACAGTAATCATGCCCCCAAAAATACAAATTAAACAATTTTGTGCAACGCGATCACTACCTCTCAGAAATGATCGAATACGGTGCCATGGAGGAATAAGCATCCCCTGTTGACCGGTTGCACTCATTGTGTGCCCCTGTCATGACTGGTTACACAAAAAAATATTGGATGGTACATTCTAAAGATTGATTGATTGAATGTTGTTTTACGTCCCATCTGAGAATTATTGCTCATAAAGAGAAGTCACCTTATAGATAGTTTTCGATTGACCAAGAGTTACTTCCCGTTGGCCGCCATACTGGAGGTCCAAATGCTCATATTCCTTCATTGTTCAACCAATTTAAAATTTTTATATTTGCTATTTTGAATTAGAAATCATTATTTCCTGAAGTATATAAATTTTTGGAAGCCTCCTTTATTTAAAAAAAATTATTTGATAAAGATTTTCCACCAAATATATCTGCTATATTTTCTTAAACTTGGTAAGACAAATAGGGAAAATCACTGAGTCGACCTCCAATATGGCGGCCAACGGGAGGTAACTTTCGCTAAATTCAGGCCTATCGAAAACTATCTATACCGGCGAAGGGCTTCTCGGCTTATACAGTCTCATCCAAAATGGACTGGTCTCCACGTCGCATAATGGGATTCGAGCCTGCGACGTGAGGGTCAAATCCTTACTTCGCGACGACTCTAGAGCAGACGCTTTACATGTAACCACTGTGCTACGCGGTCGGCATTATTAACTATTGTTTACTATAGTATTTTTTGTTAGGGATATTTGTATTGTTGTATAGATGCTCTGAGACCGATTACTGTTCGTTATTACTGACTTTTACTTTTTTTTTTTTTTTTACAAATGTTAAACACTTAATTACCCAAAGTTTTTATTATTTTAAAGGTGCATTGACCCAGATTTGAGGTTGATATTTTCTGCATAATATCACGAATTATATATTTCAATAGCATTTCACACAAAAATATATTAAAAATCTGATTTCATTTTAAAATTATTGAAACTTTAATTGACACATCCTTGCATTTTAACAAATTTTACTTTTTGCTTAATACTTAGGAAAAGTGTCAATCTAAAGGTAACGAAAAAAGCAATGTTGTATCTGAATCTGTTTGTTTTATATATACATGTTCGAGAGATGATTACAGCCTGTAACATACCGATCAGAGTTCTGGTGTAGTTTTGTTTTGATTATAAGTACGTCAGGTCAGGTAGGTTCTTTTATTCATATTTCCATAACTTTTTTAATATCAGCTCAGATAAAGTGTCCATTAATTTGACTCAATTTAAGACAACTAAAAATTTTTCAGTGTATTGACGTAAATTGACAAATATTTCATTAAGATTTATTTTTGAGAAGATAAAAATATGAAATTGTAGGTATCAGAGCTCCCTGGCAGAAAAAAATAAACATACTACATACTAATTTTGTTTCTTTCAAGGGTGATAAGAATCAAAATATATGCTTCGTCCCTAGAATATTTTTTCTATTTGAAAACGGCTGCGTATTGATCTTCCTTATAAAATTATTTGACTTCTTAAATTGATTTCCTATTGTTAGGGTGGGTAGGGTGGAGGAGGGAGCGTGAATAGGATCATGGGATACATTACTATAATTTTAAAAGGAACACCAGTAATTGTTTTTTTCTTTTTGAGAAATATTGTGTCTTGTGTTAAACGTGTATGTTCTCTAATAATAAAAAGATGTAATAATATTCAGATATTCTCATATCAAATGGTTGTGTTTTGATACAATTTTGTAAAATTAGACGACTGAAACTAGATAAATATCAAAAGATTGTCTCATGATAAAATCAACAAGCAAGAATATATTAAAAACACGTTAGGATGTGTGTGTGTTTGAGGGTGTGGTGTTAAAAATTTGTGTATTAATGGCACATCCTAAGTGTTTTATTCACTGAGAAAACCAAGTGGAAGAGATTTCTGGAAATCTTTTAGATAAGGAAATGCAAGTCTACGGGATACCGCTCACAACTTCAATAACTACATAATTATTTTATGCAAGTTGTACCATAAGGGCTAGATTGACAAGGGATTATTATAGAAAGAAAGCAAAACTTTACAAAATTTAGACAAGGCAAATTTAAAAACTAAGAAGCATAACCAGGAAGAAGCAAACAGACAAAAAGTAATTATATAACATAAAACATTAGGAAGCAACAGTCATAGGGATATCTCAAATGGGGATGGGATTACATGCCATGTACGAGTTAAGCCACTCCCTTCCTTGTCGATCAATAACACATGCCTTGTTCTCCTTTTCACGTATTGTTAATAAAATTGTAACAGACTTGTGACTTGTAATGGTGTCAGATGTTATAAGAACAACGAGGGTGTTGGTTCGAGTTTTGACAAGACGAATCTCTTTATTACGATGGAGTACTAAGATCAAAACCCTATAATGAAATAACAATTAGATTATAAATGTTTAGCAAAGAAACTATAAAGCTATTAGTCAATATACATGTACAATCAATATATTATATAGCTTTATAAAAATCAAGGAAGCTTATCCAATTACTGTAGAAGTACTTTTTTCCGCGTGGTATTAATTTACGCTATGTACGCGGTCAAAAAGTTTCCGCGGAAATTTATCCAAGCGTACTAAATATAAATGTAAGGCATTTAGTGACAATCTAGAAAATCCGCGTAATTTTCTACCCGCGGACTAAACAGAAAATAAGATTCCGCGGAGTAATGACCCCGTGGAAAAAAGTACGTCTACAGTATATGAAAATTACACAATAAAATCTTCCACTGCTTTAATCAATGAATATATATGATAAAAAAACTTCACAATAATTATCATTTCAATGTATATGTACTTTATAATTATTGTTTGGTATAAAAACAATGAACATGCATAACATTCAATGGGAATGGGTCATTTACTAAACAGCAAATAGCTGCATACACATGACAGCTATACATTTAAGACAATATCTACAAATCAACAATAAACAACTTTGTAGATATCTAGACTAATCATAAAATGAAGTTTACTTTAAAAATATGAAAAAGTGAGACAGCAATGTATTTACTATTTACATATAACTCTATATCTAAGGTCTTCTTCTCACTATACATTTACTCTATAGAATACGTGATTTAAGGAATTAATTGCAAAAATTACAGATTTCACATTTAATAAAATTAGAATCTTATTACTCATTAGTATGAAAGAATTATTTACCATGCAATAGGAAATGTTGGAAGAAAACTCAATGACAAAACACTTCCGTCTCATATGGCAACCAAGCAAGAATTGACCAAAAACACAAAAAAATTTTGGAGGGAAACACAAAAACCAATCGAAAAGCATAAGACAATGCTAAAAAACCAATGAAACTAAAAGATACAAAATGACCATGGCCATAATATAATTAGAGCCCTGGGGCTAACTGTGGTCCTCTCTTGAAAAGAATAATTTAAAAATCAATACATTTAACTACAGGTTAAATGAATAATTATGTAATTCGGCCGTAGAAGTGTGCTGTAAGTAAAAAACATATATATAATTTAATTAATGAATAAATACACATGCAATATGCATTGCTATGCACATGTGCATAATATATAATTACATGAGTCTGTCACAATAAAGAAATTAGTGAGAAAATATTAGCATCAGAATATTTGAGAAAGACGCGAGGTAATAATTAGGATGGCAGCAAAATTGTATTTGCAAGCAATGCCTTCGCCTCGAAGGAGCAGAGGAAAGAATGCCCGCTTTATAGTTACGGAATGAAACATATGGAGATAACGAACAGCATTCAACATCAAAAGTTCATAAAACAATATTAAATAGGAGCGAGACAATATGGACCTCCAAAATATCAGAGGTGGAATCAGGTGTGATGGAGGAGATAGTTGTTCCTGATAAAGAGGGTTAAAATCAATACAATATTTGAAAAACTTGTGATTGACCTTCAGATGAGATTGTCTAAACCAAGGTCCGGTGTTAATATAGCACATACATTTGTATATTAAAAGTTTAATTATTTTGGATCAATAGTTTGATACAAAGTCTTTCGTGTAGGGTCATCTTTTGTCAATTTAGATAAATTACTGTTTTTCATCTATACCTTTTTAAAAGGTATGGATTTTTTTTTTATTCAAAGCTAAGATTTTCTCAGAGAGTGATACTTTTCATTTAAGACCTGGCATCAAACAATTCCTTTTTTGTATCAAAGGTCACACTCTAGGATTTTTAGTGATTATTGTCTTTTTTTCTTTTTAAGGAGAACATGCTGTTTCTTCATATCTTCTTTTCCACCATAAGTAAGTCACATTTTTGGATTTTTGGCTTCATAATCTTGCATATCTTGATTTTAGCTTAATTATCTAGCATATTTTCATAAGTGCAACATTCTGCTAGCATATTTTCATAAGTGCAACATTCTGTTAGGAATATAAAGTAGAGAAAAGATCATATTGCGACCAAAAACATATTTCTTATCCATACAGTTATAATATTATCTTAGATATATTAATAATTATGTTATAACAACATTTTTCATGTACAGTTGTCACATTTGTTTCTTGTGATGAAAATGAAATACGGTTAGAGCAAGATCTAATGAGAAACTACAGCAAAAGCATCCGACCGTCCCGAAACCATAGAGATCGTCTAGATGTTTTGCTGGGAGTATATTTAATCGGTATTGTTCACGTGGTAAGTTAAATACATAATTAGGATACTACAGAAATAGGGTAACTTACTAGTTCTAAAAGCTAACACAGAATTAAGGTAAATATAGCATTTAGGTAACTGCAGAGCTACAATGGTTACTACAAGACCTAAGGACAATGTAGCTGTAGAATTAAAGTAACAATAAAATACATAAACTATACTGTTGTTCATAAATCGGAGAAGTATCTTTTTAGGACCATTTTAGAGATGGATTAATGCTTCAAGCCTCAAATACAGATATTTTTTTAGCATTACAATTTTTTTTTCAAGAGAAGAAATATTTCGAAGAAAGATAACTTCTCCTCACAGATGTAATTTTTCTTACAACCACATACGACGTATTATTTTTCTATACATCTCATATTTTAAATTTTATGTTGTGATAATTAATTGTTACTCTTTCTGTTCTCTCTGTTCAATTTCCCCCATATCATTATCTGGCATAAAAATCATTTCTAAAAAGAAAAAGCAGCGCTTCATACTTCAAACTATTTTCCATTCGACTCTAATGTTAGTGTTGTTCATAAAATACAAGTTTAGAAATTTTAATTTTTTAGTGAAATTTATAGCAGAGGTTTGGGACCCTTTGAATGACTAAAATCATACATTTTTCCTCCGTTTTTTTTATTTCCATTCAAATTAAGCTTCGATACAGACTGATCTTTATTTCCTTCTAATAACAAATAATAAACAAATAAACGTTCAAACAAGTAGGAACAATCAGGCACTGTACCGGTTTATACTCCTAATAATAAAATTCAATAAAAAAAAAGAATTCGATAACTTCATTCATGATTAAGTAACCTAATTATCTTTTTTCATTTTTCACAAAGGACGAACAGAATCAACTGCTAACATTCAGCTGCTGGTTTCAGATGGTGAGTACTACATTTGCAAACGAGGCTGAATGGACAGGGATGCTTTTATATGGTTATACTGTACACATAAAGTATATGTACAGTCCCTGAAACGTTCTACTTTCCCATTTTTCCGTTCGATCACCGTTCGTTCACCGTTCGTTCAGCGTTCGTTCACCGTTCGTTCAGCGTGCGTTCACCGTTCGCTCTTCGTTCACAGTATTGCGTTCACCGTTCACCGTGCGCTCGCGTTCACCGTTCACAAAACGTTCACCGTTCGCTCTTCGTTCCGTTTACTTTGCGTTCACCGTTCACTTATCGTTCAGTCTTCATTGTCATTCGGAACTCCGAAGTGAAAGGACTTATCTTTTTGATGGTAAGGATTTACATGTTTTTTAATTAAATAACTAAGATATCGTGTTTGAAGAATAATTATTTCATTGCAAAAAATATCTGTGATATTTATATTCATTTTCTATTATTATAACTCAGCTGTTATTTATTTCATGAATTTTCCCTGGAAAATAATTAATACATTAAGTACCTACATGTATGTAGAAAGATGCTAAAATATTAACTTCAAAAAAGGGCAATGTACAAATGTTTCACGCACGGCATCAATTTGATGTAATTTTAAAGAGAACAAATTATTAATGGATGTATAATAATTAATCCAAGTCTTTTACAGAACAAGAATACATAAAAAAATTATTTCTACAGTAACACGTATTTAAACTACATGTAGGTTTGAGAATTATAAACAGTACTGCAAATATTCAGTTAATTAAATATCTTTAGAGATAATTAAATTGATGGTGTGGGGTGCCTTTTCTCCCGAAATAAAATTCTTATTGAGTTTTTTTCAGTATATTTTAATTAATATTTAATTTTTATTGTAACACAAGAAAATCAGTCTTAAAACCAACATCAAACAGTCATTAAACAATAGTATTTTAGTATAAACTTGTGCCGACAGAAGTATTTTAAATTGGCAGGGAATATGTTTCACATTCAATTTAAAACTTAATCCTTCCAAGTATATATTCGAATTATTTTTTTTCTGCAGGAATGCAAAAATCAGATCTAGAAATGATAGGGAAAAATATTAAAATTTCTTGGAATACGAAGTGACTCTTTTCCTTCGGCATGTTCGGTGAAACGCGATTTCCACTCTCCACTGTGTCGAATTATTTTGATTGACAGCACAAGCACGCTACTACAAATGTAGCACGGACTTCCTGTGAACAGTGTGAACTTGATGGTGGAAAATAAAAGCCAATGATTACTGTCAAATGGATTTGTTAATCTAAAAAAAAACGATTACCTTTATTGCTTGGAATACTTAGGAAAAATAATAATATTTTTTATTTGATACAATATATATCTGAGAATCGAGGGGGTCATCTCTCTCTATTACTCTCTCTCTCTCTCTCTCTCTCTCGTACATTTCTCTGTTCAATAAAAATTATGACAACACATTACTTATTTAGTTTTGAAAATTTAATCTACGCATGTATTACAAATAATTTGAATGCTTCTTTCCTACATCTTGACCGAGTATAATCACGGCCGGGATATGTCTACAGATATGTCTAAAGTCTACAGATACATGAAGAAGTTAGCTAAAATAATCGTCATAAAAGAATAAAAAGGCACATAAATATCGAATATTTTGCAGTAGAATTTAAATAAAACGAGAATTTTTATGCAGTACGATAACAGTCAATGTCAACAGATAATTGTGAATTTAAAAACAATCCGTTATTTTACTCAGAATCGCTTTGGCACGGAAATACATGTACGGTTGTTTCAACCCCGTACAATGTAATTAATTCATTCTATGAGTAGTAGTTTTATCTTCAGAAGTCCACATTATTTTATTAGTGAAAAGAATAAGCATAATTATTTACTATATTAGTAGATTAATTTATTTTTTAACTACACGCGGTAACAAATACACGTTTGACGGCGATTAAAATCATGTTAATAAAATATCGATTTAAACATAGGTATGTGCAGAAAAAAAAAATGTTTTTATTTATTTATTTATTGATTTATTAATTAATTAGTTTATTTATTTATCTATTTTTTTTATCTCAGTAGTAGTTTCATCTTCTAAAGTCCACATTATTTTATTACTTAAAAGAATTGGAATAATTATTTACTGCATAAGATTAATTTATTTTTTAACTACAAGCGGTAACAAATACACGTTTGACGGCGATTAAAATCATGTTATTAAAATATCGATTTAAACATACGTATGTGCAGAATTTTATTTTTATTATTTATTTATCTATTTATTTATATATTTATTTCTCTTTTGTTTATCTACTATTTATTTATATTTATTTATGACATTTGAATTATAGAATAAAGGAATAATTTCAATGCAAAGAAAAGACCAAAGGCATTCCGAACAAATCGTTCATCTTGCGTTCACCGTTCGTTCACCGTTCACTTTGCGCTCGCGTTCGCGCTCCGTTCGCGTTCTGCGTTCACTCACCGTTCACCGTTCACACATCGTTCACCAAGTTGCGTTCACCGTTCGCACATCGTTCACTCACCGTTCGCTCTACGTTCGTTCAGCGTTCGTTCACCGTTCGTTCAGCATTCGTTCACCGTTCAGGTGGGAAAGTAGAACGTTTCAGGGACTGTAGGTCATAGTAAGACATGGGGTAAAATTAATTTAAAAACTTACGACTTTTCAACTTTATACACAACAATTCCCCATGACAAATTAAAATCCAGGCTTTTTGATATCATTGACAGCTGCTTCTTCAACAAAAATGGAACTCGTAAGTTTACTCACCTCGTCATTGGTCATTTGAAAAATTATTTTGTTAAAACAGATTCTGGTTGCACACACAAGTACTCTGAAGTTGACATCAAGAAGATGCTTGAGTTTCTGATTGACAATATCTATGTGGTTTTTGGAGACCAGGTATTCCAACAATCTATTGGAATTCCCATGGGTACAAATTGCGCTCCGTTATTAGCAGACTTATTTTTATATTCATATGAAGCAGAATTTATGCAAAATCTTTTGCGTGAAAAGAAGAAAACACTTGCTGTGGCCTTCAACTCGACATTTAGATATATCGACGACGTATTGTCAATTAATAATGATAATTTCCATTCCTACGTCGACACGATATATCCTGGTGAGCTTGAGATAAAAGATACCACAGAGTCCGACACTTCTGCTTCATACTTGGATATTTTACTTGAAAAAGACACTAATGGTAATCTAACAACCAAGCTATATGATAAACGTGATGACTTTAACTTTTCTATCGTCAACTTCCCTTACTTATGCAGCAATATACCTTCATCACCTGCATACGGAGTATTTATATCTCAGTTGATTCGATACGCAAGAGCATGCTCTACGTATGAACAATTTCTTAAACGAGGTAAATTATTGACAAGCAAGTTGATGAAACAAGAATATCAACAGTCTCGTTTAAAGTCATCATTTCGTAAATTCTATGGTCGATACAATGACCTTGTCAGCAAATACAATTTATCATTGAATGAAATGCTGACTGACGTTTTTCATACCAATTGTTAGTCCATTATTTATACACTGAATTGACCACGGATTTTTTTCCGTTGTTTCCTGATTATGACAACGAGCACACGGCGGGTGTGACCGGTCGGCAGGGGATGCTCGCTCCTCCATGGCACCTGATCCCACCTCTGATGTTTCGGAGGTCCGTGTTTGCTCTGCTCTTATTTTGTATATTTGTTTGATGGACGTTGAGATTGAATACTGTTCGTTATTTCCATATCATTCTTCTTCTTTTAACTTTTTCTTTCACACTACACCTTAGAATTTTTTTTTTATAAAAGTTGTGCTACACATCAATGGTTGTTATAATTTGAAATTAACATTTTAATGACATTTGTTTATCATTAACAGAATTGGACAGATATTAATCTAGGTTGGAATCCCGAAGAATACGATGACGTAAAACTTATCCATCTTAATCATGATCAGATCTGGAAGCCGGATATCATTATGTATAACTCGTAAGTCTAAAATAACCATATTCTGTTACGGATATTTTTAATGAAGACTCAACATGCAAGCCATTAGTTAAACATTTAGTGTTTCAATTTTTTTGACATTTTATGTTTTTGTAATGATTTTTTTAATACATAATCTTCAATGAAAAACGCACAAAAACCTATTTTTTTTAGGATTGAATCAAGCACAGGTTCTTCAAGCAGTACAAATATTCCGATTAATTATAAGGGACAAGCAATATGGTGGTCACGGTGGATATTTAAAAGCACGTGTGTAATGGATATTCAATACTTCCCTTTCGATGTGCAAGAATGTTTCCTAGTTTTCGGATCTTGGTCATTTGACAATACTGACATAAATGTTATTCCTGACAACCCAGACACGGACCTAAGTCAATATCACCCTAATTCGGAGTTTGATCTCATAAAATATACTTTTGATAACTACACATTGAAGTATGCCGAATGGACGCATCCGTTTCTTTACATAAGATACACGGTAGTTAAAGCGTAAACCTCTTTATTATTTGTTCAATATTTTGATGCCGACAGTTTTACTTATAATCATATCACTTATTGGGTTCTTCGTCCATGGATCGGAGGAGAAAATATCAATTGGACTAACTACGTTGTTGTCTATGGTTGTTTTACAAATGGTTGTGGCCTATAGCCTACCTCCAGTGTCAGATGCAGTTCCTCTCATAAGTAAGTCTGAACAGGGAATATTTGCTCCTTTGTATTGGATGGAAGTAAGTCTAAACTTGATTTGTGTCGTGTATGTTTTGTTAAAAATCTCTCTCATTCAAACTCTCTCTCAAATTCTCTCTTAACCTTTCTCTCATTTTTATTGTCATGAAAAACCCGACCTTATTAAACACGCTTTATTTTGAAAAAAAACAAAACTTTATCATCATCTTTTGAACAGTCTTACAATTCCACTTTTAGGTTTATATTATGGGGTATCAACCTTGCTTATCTCCCTTTCTATAAGTATCAATGCAGTTACTCTAAACGTCTATCACTATGGAGACAGTGGTCGTCATGTCCCAATAATACTAAAACTAATCTGCTTTGGATTCCTGTCCCGACTTCTCTGCGTCTCCATCTCTGTGAAAGAAAACAAAGAACAAAAGGATCCAGATATTCAGGAACAATATTCGTCTAAATTGTGCATTTTAGAGAATATTTATCAATATTCCACTAATAATAGGGTTAAACAGTTAGTATGATAAATTATTTACGTAGAATCACAGTGTTTTATGAAATGTGTTTGAAAAATGCAAAAGCACACTACGTTTACTATTTTATCCATTGTCTAAACTTCATGGAAAATTTCCAGATTTCTTAGTTGGAGCAAAACGACATCGGAAAAGTCTTTATCACAGGATTATCAAACTTTTCAAATTGAGTAATTAGCACTCGTTCGTTGTTCAAGAACTTGTAAATGTATGTTGCAAGTTTATGAATCGTAGTGCAGTCCGTGCAACTAGGAACAATATTTATACACTGCGACGTAAATGTTCTGCTATTTTGGGGGTTCTGATTCGTAAAATGGCCATGAGGAATTATATAGAAAATCCCAAAAATACCTTTTTTTACATCTTTGTTTATGATTTTAATTAACTGGTCAATTGATAATGTTAGGAATATTATGCAATATGAAAATGCTTTTCTTCAGTTGACATAAAGATTAAATTCAAATTTCAACAAGTAGGCAAATACACTCAGAATGCTTAATGTATTTTTAAGGAAACCCACGACCCTAAATTTGTAAATACTTAGTATTTACTAAAAATATTTGCGAGATTGTTTTCAATTCTTAATATGATGCTGAACAAATCCAAAATGATTTCAAAAAGGGATTAAAATAGTAACTTTTCCCTGCAAATGAACGAAAGTGATTAGTGATTACGTTGACCTTTTTTGCACATACATAGAGTTTAGTCATTATATGAATGTCTGAAATTACATTAATAAATGTTAATTTTTATGTAAAAAAAAACTATTGTTAAAATACACGAACTGAATATTTCATTAAAGATATATATATGATATATACGAGGGGTTATCAAAAAGTTCGTGGACTAGCGCCATAAAATTAAAACCGCTTAGGGTACATCTATGAATTTTGTAATATCTAGTTAGCATCATCTTTTCTATCAAAAGAATAAACCACTAATCATAATTTTTATTTTTTGATAAATCAGTAAGGTTTTTGTAAGCAATGGTATGTCCAGGCGGCGCAACCTCGAAAACGACGTTTTTTCGACCTATGTGTAACTAAGAAAAACTCATTTGACATGATTAATTGACATCCAATAATTCCGTTAATTCAGGTATGTGTTGGGACACAATTGTTCTATAAAATATGAAATTTTCACTTCATTCTGGAAGTTCTATGAAATTTTATCGTAAATTTTACATAGAATGTCCAAAGAAATGAGGCCTTGAAAATGACGTCAAAAAGGGGGGGGGAGGGGTTTCCGTTTCCAACATTCTATAAAGTTTTGCCCCTGAAAAAAATAGTATAGACCTAAAATATGTTGAAACTGGCTACAGAGAAATAAAATGCACCAAGAGTACTTGTCTTTTAATGTCAAAATAGATTCAGAGAAAAAAGGGATACACAGTTAATGTCGATTTGCAGTCAAGGTGGGAAAAATCAATCCCGTCAAAAAATGATGTTGATCATGTGTTGTAGATATTGAACTCCAAAAGCAAAATATTCCGGCACAATCAAGCGCGCATCTCTCCCAATGTATTAATCCATCTGGAATGTTATATTCATTGAATGCCACTGTTCATGACAGTGTAAAGTCATATAAACAAGGCGGGTTTAAGTCCTTGTTCAGCTCCAGGAAATCTCATAAAAAAGTGTATGAGGTATAAGAAGAGGACATTGAAAAAACAATGACGTTATCGGACGTCATGAAAATAAACGACGACAGCGCCGGGTGATCATATAATGTTGTTTTCATTTTATAATAATTTGGCAAATTATGAACATATCAGACTAAAATTTTCAACATTTCTTTAGTTTGTGTTGCTTTATGTTCCATATCAATTTTGAAAACGCAGACTACATAGTACTAATTTCATAGCGTCAGTCCACGAACTTTTTGATAACCCCTCGTAATATATAAAATAAACAAAATCCTTAAGTTAATAGATGCATTATCTATTGTCAAGATCTTCTCAATTTCTTGGCATGTTAGATTCATTCCTTTATCAATCACGACATTTGACACGGGATCTACGTTTAAATAATTATTGGTTGTTGACTCAGGAACTCCTAACAAACGGTGAAATGTTACCAATTGTTCCATCACATAAACATACAATGCTTCTTAAATTAAATTAACTCAGAAATAATTTCCTTAATCGAAGGAAATAAATTCCTTCTCTTCAAAAATATTGCATTCCTAATTTGTGATTTTCCCGGATTTTATGTTTTATGCAGTAACAAAAGTATGACATTTTTTGGCAAATACTTTTAGAGAGGACAGGACTACAGACCAGAGGAAACAGAGGGACATTTTCTCGGGCATCGCGTCAACGAAACACAAAATATCAGAGCAGAACAGCACTCCCCTGATGGAAAAATTGACATACCCATTCTTGAAGAAAAATTGCAGTTGATTCTAAAAAACATCATCCAGGAAAAGGATAAACGTCACCAGGAGCAAGAAGGTTCCGAAGCCCTGAAACGCCATTGGCAGGAGCTAGCCTGCGTGCTCGATAGACTGTTCCTTGTTATTTTCTTAATCATCTATGGTTGTTTGACAATGTCTTTATTTTACATCAAAGTCGATGCACCAATCTAAGCCAAAACTACTTACAGAATTACTCAAAGCACTTTTTCGGTTTGACTAATGGCTAAGAGCAATTTTTTTTTTGGTTTTACCTTCTGCTTTTTAACTTTAGTTTAACAAACTCATCCGATTTTCTATCAGATACTATACTCTCACGTTCCTGAATACTATATAGTGGGTTTTCTTTGTGGGTATAAAATTTGGCGTTTTGCCTACTTTAAGGTATGCCAATATTTTGGTGTAATTTATTTTAGCGGGTATATACAGGTGTACAGGTAAAGGGCTAAGGATATAAAGGAGCGGATCAAGCTTTTTATACTTTTATATATTATGGTAGTTTAATCTATTTATATTTAATTTAAAACACATATTTATTAAGTACGTGTATAATACACACTACTACAATAGCCAAAGGGCAATTATTATAAATGGTTGAAACAGAGAAGGACTGGGCCATAATTAGTCGTAATTAACAAGGCTATCTCTAACTCGTCTCAGACAATAAATGAACAATAATAACACAAGCTGAAATAATTATTGACATCTTAATCATTTTTAAACAAATAGTTTTAGATTTGCCATTCGTTTATATATTTTTTCAGAATGATTGTAATTAAATTTCAACTGCTTCTAGAACATTAAAGTTCTTCCTTGATTACTTATTGAACCGTCGGGATCGGTATTCAAAATAGGGCAAATAATTCTAATCATAACATGGGAAAATGAACAACTGGTTCGCGACGATAAATAACCGCGAGCAGAGGTTACTCGCGGAACTCGCGGATATTTATCGCACGCGTATAATACTTGGTTTACAGTATATCATAGCGATTAATATTTTAGCGGGCTACAATTAAAACGCCAAAATAAGCCAAAATTAGCACCCCTCTAAAATAACCCGCTTCACATTAATTCAGCTGTCTCGTTTTAAGTCATAATTTCGTAAGGTCTATCGTCTATACAATGACCTTGTCAGCAAATACAATTTATTATTGATTAAAATTTTTTGTCTGATGTTTTTCATACTTATTGTTAATCCATGAATTATTTCTGAATTTATGACAAGTTTTTCCGTTATATCCCGAAAAGGACAAGGAGCACATGGCAGGTGTGATGGTCAGCAGGGGATGCTTACTCCTCCATGGCACCTGATCCCACCTCTGATGTTTTGTAGGTCCTTGTTTGCTCTGCTCCTTTTTGTATTGTTTTAAGTACTTTTGATCTTCAATACTGTTTGTTATCTCCAATATTGATAAATATATGTATATATATATATATATTAGTTGAGCCGTCAAGTTTCATTTATAGAAATTAATAAAGTCATTTATTTTTGTATGTTTCTGTGGACATCGTAGACGCAAACTTGATATTTAATATCAAAACGGTAAATGTTTTCATTTAAAGCTACTAAGATGCAAGATCTATTCATTTTGTTTACTTGCATGATCAATGAACATTTCAAGTAAATATTTTAGTGTAAAGTCGAATACGAAGTATTTTGATAAAAAAAAAAGCAAGTTTGATTTTCATTTTATTTATCTGATTAGCCTCATAAGCGAATTTTCAAAACGACTATTTAAAATAATCAAAAAAAAATAAAAGAAAGAAAGGAAAGAAGCAGAGAGACAGAAAGAGAGAAATGGAAGACATGAAAAGAGAGTTTCACTCTAAGTGATGTCATTTGATATTTGCTCAAAGTTTCAAATTCCAATCTGTACTCTCACTGTTTGATAATTCTATAGAGGCTTCATTTCTTAGAACCTAAAAACCAGGAACTCTCGTCACAAGCGTAACACAGTAATTGAATGGTTTGCTCTAAAGTTGCAGAGTAAATAATATTTCTAATGTCGCGGATCCACTGTGTTACTGCAGATTCCATTGACTTTTTAAAATTGTGTTACCCTGCAAAACATTTCTTGAAGTGTTTGTGCATCAATTCATTGTTCGTCTTCAAACCCTTTTTTTTAAGTCCCTTTAAAGGTCAGACAGTCTCTGGATAATTTTCATGAGTCTATATTGCTAGATGTGAAACCAAAGTTGATGAAAAAGTAGTACATGTATCAGTTTATTATTAAATTTTTGTAATAGCATAATTTGATTTTCTAGTAAACTATCTTCATATAAAAATAAGTGTCCGACTCTTTTGTAAAATTTATTTCTATTTATTGGAATATATCGAATAAACACGTCTATAAAGTAGCCATGGATACACGTAAATGATGATGCATTGAAGCTATATCTACGTAACGCGTCGAAGTCTACAGCATGTCATTTTGGACAATTTTGAATCATACATATAAAAAAATGTCTGCTTTTATAACAGATTGCAAATGGTGCCAAAGAATATTCCGACAAATGATCAGAAAACCTGAACTCTATCATAAGAAAGAAAAAAAAGCTTCTAAAATATTGTCAATCAGAAAAGCGGGCTTTATTTTTTAGAGGACCTATGACTACAATCAGAATTTGTCGACAACATAAATTTGTAACTGACCACTGAGGAGGCAAGACCAGAACAGTAGTTTAATCTAATTTTACAAGATAGGCCTCATAAATTAAAGTGGGAGGTAATGAATCTGTTCAAACAAGAAATAATTTGTTACTTTGATAGTCATAAAAGGATTTGAATGATCTTCCAGATGTACCTGTTATTTAATTAGGGTTATAAAGGAGTCAATAAATCTACAGTGTTAGTATGAAATAGGTTAAAGAGTACAAACAGTGACCAATCTCAAAAAGAAATCGGATCTTGGAGGAGGGCCAAACTTTAATGGCCAGAACAAATATGGGATGAAAAACTGTGAAGAGGCACAATCAATCAAGTTAACTTTCAGTTATACATTTTATACATGCAAGAAGATTGGGGATAAGGCGGACGATGTGCCTATTTTGAAAAAAAATTAAATATCGTTTATATCCAAATTTTATTTGATATTTCATCTAAAATATAACTAAACTTAATGTCAAATCTCAACAATTTACAACAAGAGGCCCATGGGCCTTATAAATCACCTGAGCATCATGCAACAACTTTCCAACAATTGAGTTTGGATTACTAGACATCATGGCATTCACAATTTTGAAAGAGGTGCCATTGCTTATCATAACTTTACACTTAGCATGTTTAGTTTGGTTACTTACTACCCAAAGATGTAGAGTAGGGAAACAAAAAAAAATGAATTTCAACTAATCAGTAATATTCAACAATAATCAGTAGTGCCACTACCACACATAAACCCCTGACCCTTGGTTCACAAATTTCACAAATTTGGAAAAGGCACCCTTTGCTATCAAAACTTTTTGATTAATACTAAGGATCAGATTTCAAGCAATTAATTCATTTTCAGTATATAAGTAGACCCCCCTCTTTGGTACACCTTACCCAGGGGCCATAAAATTCACAATTCAGGAAGAATAGCCCTTGCTCATCGTAGCTATATACCGTATAAGTGGAAATTTTAGCGAGACGCAAATTTAGCGATTAGTCCTGAAAAACTGGTAATTTATTTTTTGCGATATGTTAATTTAGCGATTTAAAAATGCACGTTAAAGAAGCCAAACAAATAAAATGCAATTCATTTTTAGCGATATTCAATTTTAGCGATCTCGGCACCCTCGCTAATAATGCCAAAATTAAATCCTCGCTAAAAATTCTACTTATACGGTATTAGGTAGTTCATCTGCTAAATACCCAGGAGCAAAGAAGAAAATTTTCAAAGATTTAATGCATTTTCAATATATAATCAATAGAGCCCCACCCTAACACCAGAACCCCTGACCCTGGGCCATTAAATTCACAATTTTGGAAGAGACATTCTTCCTCATCATAACTTTATACTTAGTTAGTTTGTTTAATACCCAGCTGGAGCAGAGAAGAAGATTTTCAAATATTTGATGTATTTTACTATATAATCAATAGAGCCCCACCCTAATACCAGAACCCCTGACCCTGTGGCCATAAAATTCACAATTTTGAAAGAGACATTCTTCCTCGTCATAACTATGTACTTAGTTAGTTTATTTAATATCTAGGAGCAGAGAAGAAGATTCTAAAAGAAATAATGCATTTTCACTATATAATCAATAGAGCCCCGCCCTAGCACTAGAACCCCTGACCCTGGGGCCCTGAATTTCACAATTTTTGTAACGGACTCAATGGTCATTACATTCATGCTAACAGTTTGCCTGCTTGATGCCCAGGAGTAAAGAAGATCTTTCAAGATTGCATAAATTTTAGAGGTTTTGGCCCCACCCCTCAGGCCCCAGGAGAGCAGGGACTATGAAATTCACAATTTTTGTTCCACTTCACCAATAAATGCTTTATGCTAAATTTGGTGGAAATTTGGTCGTTTAATTAATTTTTAATTGATACAACGTAAAATTCATTTCTGTGTATTCAGGACAGAAGATACAAATTTTGTCAAAAAATTTGAAAATAACAACTTGAGTGATGTTTTAATGAGTAAAATGAATAAGTTTAACCGCATAGTTTTTGAATTTTTATTCAAATTTTCACATAAATGGGATTTGAAGAGAAATATTTGTATAGATTAAGATGGATGGTTTCAGAGAGGTAGAATTTTGAACATCATAGAAGGTTTACAATTTCTTTATACTCTAGAAATTTATTTTTTACAACATTTCCAATGCAATAAGACCAGAAAATATATACCAATCCAGGCATCCATTTTTGATTGTATCATCTGTCCTTAAAATACATTTTATTCAGATTTTATTTTCTGAGAAGAGAAACTGAGGTTGTAGGTATTTGAGGTCCTTGGGGGAAAACATAAAAATATACATAAAACATTGAAATGCATAGTTTTCCTTTTCGGTGCATCTTAAATCAAAACGTCGTTCTGAAAATATTTCCTCTGTATGAAAAAAAGTGTTTTATGTTCTTCCTTGTAAAAGAAAATTAAAAAAATGGAGTCATAAATAAGTATATGTTTTGGATCTGTTTTGATTATTAATGATGTGAATAACATAAATTTCAAATATTATGAAATTGAAAAGTGTTTATGATGCTCAAAATTAAACTTTTTGGCAACCACCCCTTTAACTCTATACAACTTTTTGTCCTTTTAAAGTATGCGATTAAAGTTACACATTTTACTTCATTAAACATAACTTTACTTGTTGTCCCCGCTTTTGCGAAAGCGAGGGGACATTAAATCTCATTCATCTGTCCGTGCGTATATCAGTCTGTCTGTCCATCACCGAAACTTTAACCTTGGTCATATCTTTTGAATGAGCAGAGAAAGGACTTTCATATTACACTTGTATTTTACATGCTGCTAGACTTTTCTAAATACACTATGATTTTTTAACCTTGACCTTAAAGTTTGATATACTTTTCAAAATATTAAACATTACAGTGTCCAGGTAGACATTTTTTGTTTCCAATTTTATTTCATGGCTCGAAATAGGAAACCAATGACCATTTATCGTTTCCTGAAACAGCGTTTTTAAATTGTCAAATGATCTAAGAAACATTTGAGCTGTTTATATCTTTTTGTGATTTGTCGTGAAATATGTGCCATTTTAATCTGGCAG
The DNA here is from genome assembly GCA_003671525.1 of Saccostrea glomerata. Lineage (NCBI taxonomy): Eukaryota > Metazoa > Mollusca > Bivalvia > Ostreida > Ostreidae > Saccostrea > Saccostrea glomerata. Next base: position 91,756 of record PRKT01000845.1, on the reverse strand, counting down.
AAAGTTTTCGAACTTTCAAAAATAATGTACCCGCTAGCAATATGTCGACAGCTTTGGCAAAATCAAGAACTGCATATCTTTCATCACATTTAATAATTACCCTGACTTTTTACAGTCACAGTTCGATCAGGTTTTGCTTTATCTTTGACTATGCAATTAATAAATTCTTTCTCTGCCTATGAATTGTCTCATAAGCTACCTTATTATAATTCCCCTAATTCATTTAAAGTCTGCTTTACTCAACGATCGGCTTTTCTCAGAACATTTAAACAAGTTTATAATTATTCTCAATATTCTTTTTCTGTTTTCCAACCATTTTCAGAATACGTGTCATATACAAGCTACATTGAAATGATAAAAACTACTATTATGTTGAGATGAAGGTCCATTTTATACCGTTGGAAAGATATTAAATAGAGTTATAAAAGAGTACCATTATCAAAGACATAGTGCGTATTACTGTAATGTAAGACAATACGCATTACATATTGAACACACCTGTTATTGTAAAATAATTCGTGTTCTATTTCTTAGCTTCAAATGGCCTTGGTCGCCCACGGGCCCGTGGTTAGAGCGTCTGTTCTGAAGTCGAAAAGTAAGGAGTTCATCCTTACGTCACGGGTTTGAATCCCACTGTGGGGCGTGGGGACCGATCTTTCGGATGATACCGTATAATCCAAGGTCCTTTAAGTGCTGGCATGAAAAAAGATCGCTGCCTGCTAAATGGCCCTCAGTGCCGAGTACAGGACAAAATTTGCAGCCCTCTACCGGCATGTGGTGGCAACTCTTTATGAGTGAAAAACTCTCACATGTCTCAAGAGGGACGATAAACAATATACAATTAATCTAATGGCCTTGCATTTAACTGTTTCAGTCTGCACTATTCATTTTGATTAAAGTGTAAACATTGATGACTCTCTCATGTTTTTTAATCAAACAAAAGCTTTAATTTGATACAGATGACGATCACACATTATAGTGTCTTGCAGAAAAAACAAAACTGTTATTCCCCAATGTTATCAATGTCATTTAGATAATGAATGTCATGTCGGACTGAAAAAAAACCCAAGAAATATATGCTTGTATTCCGTATAGTTTCCCAATATCAAATGAACAAAGATATTTCTACAGTGACAATCAATTGAGATTAGAAAACAACTCTTGTTGAGTACGACACAGACACTTGTATGAAAGGACCTTTAATTTCGATAATTCAGTGTCTTTCAATGTGTTATCGGAGGTTGAGTAAAATCAAGGATTTTCTTTTGGATTTCCATCAGTGTGAGTACAAAAAACTTTTGAGCAAACTCACTATGACGATAATTATATAGTTTGAATGCTGTTAGGTATATTAAGAGCGGCTTTTTAAGTACTCAAATTAAAACACAAGTCTACCGTAAACGTATTACATTTGGCTGTGTATTCTTTACAGCGGCTTTGGCGGAACGAAACGTCCGCTAATTCAAGTACAACGCTAAATGTCTTTCACATATACTCATGTATACGAAAATGAATAAATGCGCTGAATCAAATCTACGCTACCGGTAACCTGGTCAAAAATCATTTTCTGCCAAATATCGTACACGCAAAATACATTTACAGTATTTTATTATCATACTGGTTATTGGACTCATATACTTTGAATGTATTTTAAAGCAAGATAAGCATTTAATTCCCATTGTAATTAAATGTCCTTTTTTATTTCAAATTCAAACGCATAATGCCCTTTTTTGTTGTTGCATTTTTCCTTCGTCACAGAACCATGCCGGAACTCAAAAACGTCCTCCTCACCATCGGTAAGTTTTATTATGTATTTAAGGTTTCGTCAAAGGTCAACATATCCAAAAATTTATTTTTACAATAGCCCCAAAACTATGTGATATATAAAGTTATAACTTCAACAGTTTATAAATTATTCATTGTTTAACAGATAGAAAGTATTACCTGTTAAAAAATACTTGGAATAATATAAATTCTTCTTTAAAATGCATATATTTTCAAAAAATACACCTAATTAATTCCGTGCTTTTAGTGAAAGCCATCATTGCAGAATCAAAATATGTTTATCAATGAAGGGCAAGTTGAACTTGGATTGCCTATGGAAAGTTGTTTTCCCTGTTTATTTTGTCCAAATATTAAGACTTGAAAGTGAAAGTACATTGCAATTGGCGAATTCTATAGGGGTCTTGTCTTTATACATGTCATGCTTTCAATAACAGCCTTCCAGGACCATTCACGTCAGACTTACCCTTCAATGATAAATATATATTATTTAAACAATGTTAGTTTTTACAAAAAGGAGAGAATTAAGCAGGTGTATTTTTCTTTGAATAAACACATTTTCTGATACAATTTTTCTCAAAATATATATTTTTTTTAAATATTTGTTATCAAGTGATACTTTCTATCTATAAATCAATAATATATTTATAAACTTTAAACGTTTTGACTTTATGCCAATATAGTTTTGGAGCTATTGTAAAAATAGTTTTTAGACATGTTGACCTTTGACGAAACCTTAAGTGTCATTTTAACTGTATGCTGTTTACATGATTTACAGAGCACTGGTTTAATGTATCAAAAAAATATGCATTTGAAGGCAATCATAATATAAACGAATTTTCCTCAAATATATTTACAATTATTTTATTAGCCTTTCAGAGGTTTGCTCCTCAGTTTTTGAGCAGACTTTTGTTTTCAAAATGTACCTCTATTTTAAAAACAATCTACATATTGTTTTAGTTTTAACAATAAATTTTAATTCTCTAATGCTTATTAAACTATATTCAATTAAACTATATTTAAGGATAAATAATACAATTTTTTTTCAGAAATCAGCTATATTTCTCATATACGTATTCACATTTAAATTTATAACCTGAATAATGTTTACGAACTATATTGGGAGAATTTTATAAGATTTTGTCATAAAATTAAAAAATTGTGCAAAATGTTGTATACAATTATATAGAAAGCAAAACAAAGTCTCATATCTCAGCACCAAGGAAAAACCTACGATTTCTCTTTATTTCAGGGATTTATTACTTATGTCATTTCAAATCAAAATCAGTCAAAAAATATATTTCAATCAATTCATAGAATTTTTGTTTGTGTTAAGTACCCTTAAATTCCGTACCGAAAACATTTAGTAAGAAACTATATTTTGTTGTGGAAATTTTCGAAGAAAAAAATGTACATATACATCTAAATCTTTCTTTTTTGTTTAGTATATATTCCTGCATTCTGCTATGATGTATAATACATACTTTACTCTTACTCACAGGTTAGACAACATCAGTGCAGTTCGACAAATAACAACTGTGACCAAAATCCACGTGTTTTTTTTTTTTACCAGTAACTGTATGATATTTTACATGTACTTATTTTTTTTTTATTATATATTGATATATATTGATATGTTAATAACAGTTTTCAGTTTTGTTTCCTGTGACGAGAATGAAATACGGTTAGAACGAGATCTAATGAGGAATTACAGCAAAAGCATTCGACCCTCGAACAACCACAGAGACCGCCTAGATGTGATGCTGATGGTTACCCTAACTGGGATAATAGACATGGTATGGTAATAGCAGTAATGACGTCACAAAATTATGGTTTTTTTTTTTCTTTTTTAAAGCTCTGTTTATGAATTGAAATGTCGATGGATTTTTCTGTTATTTTTCGAGCATAACAAGAAGAACACAGAATTTAAAGAAAGGGAAGAATACAAGGGTTTTAATAATTTTCTTTTTGAAATTCTATCCAAAGCAAACCCATTCTCTAGCGGGGTAGAATTTAAAATCATTGTTTATTGATAAAAATGTAGAATGTTTAACAAAAATTAAAAATATAAGGTTAATATCCTATGACCATATGGACCCTAGAAAGTCTAACACAATTAAATCCAATACCGCTTCAATACTTTTTGTCAGAATTATAAAAAAAGAACAGAGTATTAACTGTAATATTTTTTTCCGTTGACGTTCATGAATTTTTTTTTAAATTTCATTATTTTACTTTTTTATTTATTTTAATACAGGACGAACGAAACCAGTTGCTAACTACTAGTGCGTGGCTTCAAATGGGAAGTATTTTATTCAATAAATACATGTACATATATTTATTACAAAACTAAAATGAGTCCTGCTTGCCTTACTCTGTAGTCCAGTCTTACGCTGAATATGTTTTACATGAGCATATTCTAACATGTTATCTCCCGATGGTTATAAAGCACCGTACTTTCCTTTATGTTCATGTATGTATGATTATCTTTGTGTGAAATATATAAGGAAAAGAAAACGAACAGTCTTCGAGCTCAAAATTCATTAAAACAATACAAAACAGGAATGGAGAAAAGACGGACCTCTAATACATCAGAGGTTTAGATCAGGTGCAATGAAGGGGTGAGCATCCCCTACCGACCTGTCATACCCTCTGTGTGCTTCTTAAGATATGGAAATGGCGGGGGAAAATCCGTGGAAAACTCACTGTGTAATAATGGCTCAACAATCGGTTTTAAAAAAGTCAGTCAGCATTTGATTCGATGATAAATTGTTTTCCTGACAAGGTCGTTGTATCGACCATAGAATTCACGAAATGATGACTTAAGATGAGAATGCTGATACGCTTGCTTCATCAACATGCCAATTAATAACTTACCGTGTTTTTTTTTTTTTTTGAGAAAATGTTCAAACATAGAACATGCTCTTGCGTATAAAATCAGCTGAGATATATAAACTACGTATACAGGTGACAAATGTATATTGATGCATATGTAATTGAAGATAACGATTGAAGTTAATGGGGAAAAGAGGGGAAAAATAAAAGTAATTTCGTTTATCATAAAGCTTTTTTGTTAGATAACCATTAACGTCTTTTTTAGTAAAAGATGCAAATATGATACAGATGTGTCTGACTCTTAGATATCTTTTATTTCAAACTCACTGGAATATATTGTGTCGATATTACAATGGAAATAACTATTGTTAATTGACAATACGTCGTCGATACATCTAAATGTCGAGTTGAAGTCCACAACTGTGTTCTATTCTTTTCAGGAAAATAAGTTTTCACAAATTCTGCTTCATTTGAATGCAAAAATAATTCTGCTAATAACAGGGCGCAATTGGTACCCATTCCAATAGATTGTTGGAGGACCTGGTCTCCAAAAACCACATAGATGTTGTCAATTAAAAATACCGGTATCTTTTTAATATCACCTTCAGAGTAATTGTGTGTACAATTAGAATGTTTTTTAGATCTACGAAGTCATTTTACAAATGACCAGTGACAAGATAATAGAATTTACTAGTTCTATTTTCATTGAAAAAGCAGCTGTCAATGATGTCAGAAAGCCTGGACTTAAATATATCGTGGTGCCTACTTGTATAGAAGGCTGAAAAGTTGTATGAATTTTGATATTGTTGATTGTGGTGAAATTTTGTGATATCAAATGTTCCAAAAGTCCCGTTGAATTTTCTTGTATCCATATATGATTTACAGAATTCTCGAATATATATTTGAACAATTAAGATGTATTTAGTAATATTCTTGATTTCTTCCTCTTTTTTTGCAGAACTGGTCAGACCCAAAACTTTGTTGGGATCCTTTTGAATACGATAACATAACCCTTATACATCTTCCTTATGATCAAGTCTGGAAACCGGACATCATTCTACATAATTCGTAAATGTCTTTCAGTTATTAATATATAAATATAACACTTTCATTAATACATGTATTTATATATCGACTCCACAGAAAAGCATATCGACCGAGTACGAAGTGCAAGTTTAATATGCTTTTCAGTGAAGTCGATAATTATAAGTATGGATAGACCGAATAAAAATTTTACATCTCTAATATTTTGTTTACAGAGATTGACAAAACAAAACTTAAAAAATAATGGAAACATACCAAAATTAAGTTTCTCTCTTGACTTTTTACACTGAGTCTAATTATAAAAGATCAAATTAATTTGAATGTATTCTATTGATAGATTTCTTCAAAAATTTACTAATTCAAACGACTACTTTTGATTTTTATCTAGTATATCGATTTATGAAAAACCAATCTTACTAATATGTTTTAATATAAAGTTAATCCGCATTCAAGCCATCGCTATGTCTTACCAATCATTCATAACACATTATATTTTTTTTCATAAACATTAGGTCATACACTGTATTAACTATCTTGAAGTCAGTACTATCGTTTTGATTCATCTGATTTTTTATTCATCTTTAGAAACATCAAGTCAATATGCTTTTTTAGAATCTATAAATAGTATATGCTGTTATATACTTTATCATTTGAACAAGTTTCAGCCAATCAGGGAACTTAGAATAATGTAATAAAGTTTTATGCAATATATATCTTTCATTGTTTCAGAAACTTCTTTTTTGAACAATTCTTTTCATTCATATAATTCTTGGAAATTCTTGGAAATGACACAAATACTTTTCCGTGGCAGTTTTATCAAATCTCTTATGCTTTTCTTTGCTCTCGTCCTAGTTTGAATTCTTCAAATGTACTTTTGTGCTTCACCTTTTCTCAACACAATATTTTACTTTATTTCCAGGATTGATTCAAGCATGAAATCTTCAATCAGCACAAATGTTCTTATCAACTCACTGGGATATGTTTTGTGGTGGTCACAATGGATTTTCAAAAGCACATGTACTATGGATATTCAATATTTTCCTTTTGATGTGCAGACATGCTTTCTTGATTTTGGATCTTGGTCTTTTGGCACTAGTGACATTAATATCATTCCAGTGAATCAAGATGTCCAACTTGATTTTTATAATCCAAATTCCGAGTTCGACTTTGTGGAATATTCTACTCACAACTACTCAGCGGTATACACCGACTGGTCGGATCCATTCCTCTATGTAAGATACAAGATAGTTATCAAACGGAAACCGCTATATTACCTGTTTAATATTTTGATGCCGACCATTTTACTTACGAATATATCACTGCTTGGCTTTTTTATCCACGGATCGGAGGAGAAAATATCCATAGGAATTACAACTTTGTTGTCGATGGTGGTTTTACAAATGGTTGTTGCCGACCGCCTCCCTCCGGTGTCGAATGCAGTACCTCTCATTAGTAAGTCTAAAACTGCTCTTATTTTGCTGTCTTTGAGCAAAAAAAAAAAAATTGTAAACCATTATTAAAGGTTTATACATAATATGGATCATAAATTCCAATCTGGAAACACGAACAAAAAAATCAAATATTATTTTTTATACATAAAAAAGTTCAAAAAGTCCTGAAATAGTTTCATAATGACACTTCAGGTTTATATTACGGAACATCGATCTTCCTTATCTCCCTTTCTACAACTTTCAATGCACTGACTCTGAATGTTTACCGCTATGGGAACAAAGGCCATGAAGTTCCTACCATTTTAAAAAGAATCTTCTTCGGATTCCTGTCACGATTTCTCTGTGTTTCGGCCCCTTTCAACAAAACCATGAAACGAAAGAATATAGGTACCCAGGTAATAAGGCAAGAAACTGTAAATTGTCAATTTGACGATATAAATTATTTTCTTTGTCTAACATTTGTCTAACTTCATTATAAATATATAATTCATATACATGTACTAGTATTTATTTATATTCTTCTTCATAGTTTTCAGCTTTCATAAAATTCGTTTTATATTTTGATTCTAATCTCGTTGCACAAAAAAGATATGAGTCAGGTCTGTAACAAACTTTATTTTTTAAGCAGGATTACAAAATAGATTTAAAGGAAGGGAGTCCTCTAAAGCGACTGTTCAAGGAAGCACACAATAATAAAGTTGATGAAGACTCTTCAGATAGAAAAGTTGACATTGTCTTGCTCGAAGAAATGTTGCAGTTGATTCTGAAAAGCATAACCCAGGAAAACGACAACCGTCTCCAAAAGGAACAGCGTTCTGATACTTTGAGAAACGAATGGCAAGAACTCGCTCGCGTCCTCGATAGATTGTTTCTATTTATTTTCTTATTATTTTATGTCTGTTTGACGATGTATTTGTTTATTTCACATTAAAATGGAATGATCCAATTAAAACAAAAATAAATTGAGATATAGACAACCTTTCAGGTTTTCTTTTTTTTTAAATTTGTAATCCAAGAAAGTCAATATTACGAAATATTAACATTTCCAATGCCTTTTCAAAAAAATTACAAATTGTAAATGTACTTTATTTCACAATCAATTTATTGGCGCGGTTCCAAAAAAAAACACGTGTAGGGCGGAACAAACATCTAGACAGAAGCAGGGCTTGGAGCACGTGGATTGGCGGAATCAAAGCATGTAAATATTAGGAATAACCGTCTCATTTTTCAATTTCATGACGATGATCAATCGATTGGCTTGAGTGATAATGCAAATTATTACGCAACCCAATCGATTATTCACATCATGAAATCGAAAAATAAGACAGTTATTTCTTAATTGCACCATAAAGGTGTTTGAAAAGCAGGATTTAGATAATTTTGATCTTTCCCTTGAAGAATAGTGCATGCATTCTAAGTGCATATTACATTATGATATTGTACTGTGTACGGCCTAGTCCTATCAATCATGGATAACTGTATTACCTTTTCTACGGGTATTCAGTAGCTTTGTTACAATTCTTTAATAGAAATCATACATATTTAAACGATGCTAAGGTCACATTTTCCATAGCGGTCCTTAACATAGCAGAGTACTCTCTCCCCCACAATCCCTGTCTCCCACTCTCCTTCCACTCCCTCCCCACTGCTTCTCTCCTCTTCACTTTCCCTATATAGTCTTTCTCTCCTCAATCCCACAAACACTCCTTTTCTCCCTCGATTCCTCTTTCTCCCTAATCTCGCTTCCATTCTCCCGATCCCTCTCTCCCCTTCTCTCCCCATTCGCTTTATTCCCAACTCTCTGTCTCCCCACTCCCTTTCTCCCACACTGTCTGCAAAATCCCTCTTCCTTCATTCCAACTCCCCTCTCTTTTTATACACTCCGCCCCTTTTCACTCCGACTCCCCATTCCCCATTCCCTCTTCTCCCCACACGCACTCTCTCAACTCGCCCTCTCTTCCCACTTTCTCTCTCTCTCTAATCCTAGTCTCCCAATTCCTTCGCTTCCCACGCCAACTCTCCCCACTTTCCCACTCCCTCTCTCTCCCTTATCCCACTCTTCCTTCTACCTCTCTCGCCCCACTATCTCTCTCTCTTCACTTCCACTCTTTTCCAACTCCCTCTCTCCCCATTCCCACTCTCCCCCTACTACCTCCCTACTCCCTTTCTCTTTCCACTCCCTCATTTTCCACTTCCTCTCCCTACTCCTAATCTCCAAACTCCCTCTCAATCCTTTTCCTCCTCTCTCCCCACTCTCATGCTACCAAAATCCCTCTTTCTCTCCACTCCCACGCTACCAAATCCCTCTCTCCCTTCTCCCACAACCTTTCTCCCCACACACCGTCTCCCAAATCCGTCCCTCATTCCCTTCTTCCAACTCCTACTACCTCTCTCTCTCCCCACTCTCACTCTCTCACCCCACTTCAACCCTCCCACTCCTTCTCTGTCTACTCCCACTCTCCGTACTCCATCTCTCTTCCCACTCCCTCTCTCGCTCCCACTCCACCTCTTCCTCCGTATTCCCCCTCTCCCCATTCCTACTATCCAAAATCTGTCTCTCACTTCTCACTCCCACCCTCACTCTCTCAATTTCCTATCTCTCCCCACTCCCTCTCTTAATCCACTCCAACTCTCCTAAATTCGTCTCTCATTCCTCCTCTCTCTTCCCACTCCCACTACCTCTCTCCCAGTCCTACTATAAACACCCAATCTTCCCACTCCCTGTCTTTCCACTCCTCTCTCTCTCCTCACTCCAAATCCCCTCTACTCCCGCTCTCTCCTCACTCACTCTCTTCCCACTCTGTCAGACTTAACTCCCCACTCCATCTCTCTCCCCACTACCTTTCTCTCTACTCCCACTACCTCTCTCCCCACTCCCTCTCTCCTCCCATTCTCTAACTCTCCCCACCCCCTCTCTACTCAAACTTTCCCAGCTCCCTCCATCTCGACACTCCCTATATCCCACATCCGCCTCTCAATCCCCCTATCTCCTCACTCCCATAACCTCTCACTCTCTCTCCCAAATCCCACTCTCCAAAATTAGTCTCTCTCCCCACTTGCACTCTCCCAACACCCACTCTTCAAAATTCGTCTCTCATTCCCCCTCTCTACCCACTCCCACTACCCCTCTCCCCACTCTTTCTCTCCCAATACTCACTCTTCCCACTCCCACTCTCTCTCCCCCACTGCCTCTCTCTATCTCCCTACTCCCTCTCTCTCACCACTCCCACTCTAACCACTCCCTCTCTCTTCCCATTCCCTCTCCCAACTCCCTCTTTCTCGTCATCACCTCCCTCTCCCCACTCCTACCCTCCCTACTCCCTCTCTTCCTATTCCTCCTCTCTCCCCCACTCCCTGTCTCCCACTACATCTCTCCCAACTCCCCACTTCCTCTCTATCTCCTCACTCCCTCTCTACTCAAACTCTCCAAACTCACTTCGTCTTCCCACTACCTCTCTCCCTAATCCGTCTCTCATTCCCCCTTTCTCTTCACTCCCACTCTTTCCCCACTTGCACTGTCCAAAATCAGTCTCTCTCCCCACTCGCACTGTCCAAACTCCCTCCTCGTACTCTCTCTACTTCCCACTCCATCTCTCTCCCAACTACAGGTACCTCTCTCTCCCCACTCCCACTCCCTCTCTCCCCAGTCCCTCTCTCTCCCAATTTCAACCCAACTTCCACTCCCACCCTCCCCTTATTTCCTCTCTCTCTCCCCACAAACTCTTTCCCAACTTCCACTCCCTCTCTCCCCATCCCCTCTCTCTCCCGACCCCCTCTCTACTCTAACTCTCAATATTACCTCCGTCTCCCAACTCTCTCTCTCCAAAATCCGTCTCTCATACCCGCTCTTTCCTAACTCACACAACCTCTCACTCCCACTAACTCTTTTCTGACTTCCCATTCCCTCTCTCTCCCAACTCTTTCTCTCTCTATCCCCACTTCCACTCCCTCGCCACTCCCTCTCTCCAAACTACCTCTCTTCCCACTCCCTCTCTTTCTCTCTACCCCCCTACTCCATCTCTCTCCCCTTTTCCTCTCTCTTCCCACTCCAAGTCTCTCTTAACTCCCTCTTTCACGGATCACGGGTCACGTGACGAGCTCATGGATAGTCGTCTTTTACGGAGCTCCGATATTTCTGACCAAAAATATATCTTCAAGTAGGTGTTTGTATATAGTTATACTGTACACATAAAGTATATGTAGGTCATAGTAAGACATGGGGTAAAATTATTTGCATTTACCTTTTTCTTTCACAGTCTACACCATAGAATTTTGTTTTTAAAAAGTTGTGCTACACATCAATGGTTGTTATAATTTGAAATTAACGTTTCAATGACATTTGTTTGTTTTTTTAACAGAATTGGACAGATATCAATCTAAGTTGGAATCCCTAAGAATACGATGACGTCAAACTTATCCATCTTAATCATGATCAGGTCTGGAAGCCGGATATCATTATGTATAACTCGTATGTCTACAACAACCATATTCTGTTACGGATATTTTTAATGAAGACTCAACATGCAAGCCATTGTTTAAACATTTAGTGTTTCAATTTTTTTGACATTTTATGTTTTTGTATTGATTTTTTTATACATAATCTTCAATGAAAAACAAACAAAAACCTATATTTTTTTCAGGATTGAATCAAGCACGGGATCTTCAAGCAGTACAAATATTCCGATTAATTATAAGGGACAAGCAATATGGTGGTCACGGTGGATATTTAAAAGCACGTGTTTGATGGATATTCGATATTTTCCTTTCGATGTGCAAGAATGTTACTAGTTTTCGGATCTTGGTCATTCGACAATACTGACATAAATGTTATTCCTGACAACCCAGACACGGACCTAAGTCAATATCACCATAATTCGGAGTTTGATCTCATAAAATAAACTTTTGATAATTACACATTGAAGTATGCCGAATGGACACATCCGTTTCTTTACATAAAATACATGATAGTTTTAAAGCGTAGGCCTCTTTACTATTTAATCAATATTTTGATGCCGACAGTTTTACTTATAATCATATCGCTTATTGGGTTCTTCGTCCATGGATCGGAGGAGAAAAATCAATTGGACTAACTACGTTGTCGTCTATGGTTGTTTTACAAATGGTTGTGGCCGATAGCCTCCCTCCAGTGTCAGATGCAATTCCTCTCATAAGTAAGTCTGAACAGGGAATACTTGCTCTTTTTTTATTAGATTGAAGTAAGTCTGAACTCGATTGTTGTCAAAACATTTTTGATTTTTGTCAAAACATTTTTGCTTTGAAGATACCTCTTTGGATTGTGCATACGTGTAGTGTATGTTTTGTTGAAGATTAAGAATCTAATATCTCTCTATCTTTCTCTCTCTCTCTCTCAATTTTTATGCGCCCGGATTGAGAGATCCAGGGCGTATATTGTTTTTGTCCTCTCTGTCTGTCTGTTTGTTTGTTTTTCCCGAACTTTAACCTTCACTATAACTTTTGAACCACGAAAGATAGAGACTTCATATTTGGTATGCACACTCCACTAGTTAAGCTCTTTCAAATCACACCAAGGTCAATGACCTTGTGATCTTGACTGTGGCCTGTATGCTTAAAAATCTTTTTTCTGCAAACTTTAACCTTCGCCATAACTTTTGAACCATGAAAGATAGAGACTTCATATTGGGTATGCAATCTTCACTAATCAGGTTCTTCAAAATGACACCAAGGTCAATAACCTTGTGACCTTGACTGTGACCTTGATGCTAAAAATAGCTTTTTCCTAACTTTGTTGCCACCGGGCGCATAGTGTTTCACAAACATATCTTGTTTTGCAATGACCTAACCCCCGACAATATTGAACACGCTTTATTTAAAAAAAAGAACTTTATCAACATCTTTTGAACAGTCTTACAATTCCACTTTTAGGTTTATATTATGGGGTATCCACCTTGCTTATCTCCCTTTCTATAAGTATCAATGCAGTAACTCTGAACGTCTATGGATTTTGGACCCCTTGACCCACAGCGTCATCTTATCCACTCTGTTCTCTACTTCACATATAAAAATACACAAGGGAAGAATCAAGTGGATAAGATGGTCTTGTGCTTGACCTTCATGTTTGACATAATTTTCCAAAAAATTAACTTAGGTTATCACTCTTAAATGACATATGATAAGTACTATTCTTATTTGATACATAGAGTATATCACATAAATAATTGGATTCTTTTAAGCTTTTAGCTTTTTAGCTCTTAGTCGAAGGCTTAAGTGAGCTTTTCTCATCAAAAGGATGAGTGCACTTAAGTTATGAGAGTTGGGTCCCGGTGTTTTGCGCAAAATAAATCCTGCTTTTCATTGAATTTCCGTTTTATAGGTATATAACAATGCCTTAAGGTCAGGTTTTGGTATGTTTTATCACATGAAAGTACTAAATAATTATATAACCGAGCGACACTAGCTTTTTAGACGGGGGTCTAACAGTTTTGTCACATTTCTATTTTTATTCATATGCATACCAGTTTTCAACGACATTGTTTACATCGAACCGCAACTTTGCCATTGTTCTCATTTGCACAGAATGTATATTTTAATTTAAACTTATTCATATCCAAAGTACAATGTTGGCCAAGTTGCGGCTCATATCTTATTTTTTGAAAAAGTCTCCAAACTACGGTCAAGTAGCCACTAGATTAACAGGACCCTGAGTGTAAACGATTGATATTATAATCAGTTTACTCATGTGACATTCCACGGTTCGATACGCCAACGCTTTCATTGAGCATTTTAATGTGTTTGTCATTTGAAGTTTCTTTTTCGGACAGTAACTACACGTATCGTACTTCCAACTTCAAACTTTGGAGGATTTTTGCGAATTTTTAATAGGGTTCGAAGATTATATGTCTCTTATGTGTGTATTTTTCGTTAGGAGTGTTTTGAAAGAATTCTGGTATTGGTACTGAGATTAGTACACATAGACTCATGTCGCCTCAGTATTGCGGTTGGGTGATACATCTATCCCTTCCCTAAACACTAGAATCATTTATTATTTGTGCACCATGAAACTACACAGTCTTTCTTCCCTTCACCATTTAAATTCGTTGTGTAGCATCTGATTGCAAACAAAACTATACGTGCTATTGTTTACATTCCACATCCATGCAATTTAAATGTCTTCGCCTATTTGCGGGTACCTTAAATTCGATAGTGGTCCCGTTCAAATTTCTAAAATTTACAGCTTATACATGTTTCTTTCAATGGCATTGTCTGTAATTATAGAAATATGTATGACAATCCGTCAAGGCAAAAATATCAAAAGCATATGCTTTTACAATAATCATAAATTAATTTAGCGATATATTGTAATGTAAAGATTAAAATGGGTGACCGAAAAGGTTCCAAATGACGTACTTAAGTGCACTCATTTTTTGTGCTTTGTCTGTCGTTATCGTAAAGTTTTCACATTTTCATCTTCTTCTCAAGAACCACTGAGACAATTTTAACCAAACTTACCACAAAGTATCCTTGGGTAAAGGGTATTCAAGTTTGTTCAAATGAAGAGCCACGCCAAAAGGAAGAGAATTATGAATTACAAAAAACATTTTTTTTTTTAAATTCTTTTCAAGAACCACTTGGCCAGGAAAGGTGAATTTCATGTGGAAGCTTTATCAGGTAGTGCAGATTCAAGGTTGTTCAAATCATAAGCCCTGAGGGTTAGGCGTGGCTGCAATGGCTGATCAAAATTTTACATAGGAATATATAGGGAATTGAATCTTTAAAAATCTTCTTTTTTCAAGAACAGCAATGCCGTGATTGGTGATATATATATTGAAGCATCTGCTTTCTTTTCTATTTTGGGTACAGTTAAGCAATTTTTGACAGAGTTATGCCCTTTGGACTTAAACATTTCAAGCATTTACTTTCCTTGTGCACCCTATAATTAATTTCCGGGGTGGGGGATATAAGTGTTTCACAAATATGTGAGAGGGACATTAAACAGTATACAATCAATCAATCACAGATATATGAGAGAGAGGTAGTTGGGAGAGAATGAGGAGAGGTTGCAAAACAAAATTATGCGGGTTATGTATTTTTTCTGCAACAGCTGCTTCCATTAATTCCAGTAATAACAAACGAAGAAAGCATTTTATTGTTTAAGAATAATACAAAAGGGGTTGCACTGAAAATAACTACAAAACTATTCCAAACCTTTTTAAGATTGTGTAAGCTTTTCATCCCAAAAATAATCCATATGAAGACAAAAGTTGAACTAATTTTCACACAATTTTTCTTGCTTCAAATTTACCTGCCAAGCTCAGCGTTTTCCCTAAGTACCGACTACCGGCCAAACTGACCGCTTTAAAATGCCTGATGGAATAAAAAAATTTGTGACGTTCATAGAGATTTTGTTCACAAACCTCACAACCTAGCCAGGTGTTACAACTGATCTGTGACCTTTTACTTTAAAACAAAGGGAAAACACTGCATGCTTACTTTCGTAACTCTCGATCTTGATTGTTTGTAGTAAATGCACTAAATACAGGTTATCGCCCATGTTTCTTTTGCTACATAACAAATAAATTCTATCATTAAACCTGGTCTGTAGGACAATATCATTTTAGTGATGGAACCTTCTATCTAGGCCTCCTCAAGCACCTGTGTGATCAAAGTCATTAAATTTTTGTACATTAATTCTTAGAAAAATGCAAATTTAAGAAATAAATTTGATAAAGAAGGTAAATAACGCTACTTCTAGTAAGTAAATAAAGCTATTTAATTCAAACTACATGTACGTAAGTAAACCTATTGATTTTACGGTTGTATCGGACCTGTGTAGTCAGGGGCATAATGGTTCTGCCACTGATTGACTGAATCTTTTGGTCACATGCTGCAAACGGGTTAAGAACATGTACTAGTGCCCACAAGGCGAGAGGACTTGAATGAAATATTTATTTTGTAAAGAGAGTTCTTTTCTCTGATAAATTGATGCCTTACAAGCATGAGTCAGAATCATAAATAGGGCCTAGTAATTTTGAAATGGCTAGGCTGAAGTCTTATGACACGGCACCCGGTTTATGGGAATTTCACCATGTTCACTTTGAAAAAGTAATAGCTAAACTTCTTTCTTCGTTAAAATAAATGCCAAAGGTTTTTCTGCACAACAAAAGATAAAAATATTACAATTCGACAGTGAAATGACAGAAATCTGTACCTTTGTAACTGCATCCATTTTCAGTTTTCGATCTGTTCCCGAGTGTTCGGTGTAAGGTCAAGGTCAACAAGATTTTATTAACCCGTTCATAAAATGATTCGTTTGACGAAAAGTGTTACAATGTTGTTGACTTATTTTAAATCGTGTTAAACTGCTTCTGATCTAATGCAAATCAAGAATAAAAATAAAAATACAAGGACCCAATAACGTAATGAGACAGGGGTTTGTGTTTGTGAAGGTGAGAGGAAGAGTGTGTGTCGATCAGGTACGCACAGATTGCGTCATCGCCAGAAATAAAGACACGTGTTAAAAAAAATTTAATCAAAGTTTGTCTTTTAGAAAGAAAAATGGGGGGAGGGGGCGCTGGTCCCCTCTAAATCCGCCATTGATTTGAGTTGAAACACAATAATTACATTTATCGGAACATTGGAACACTATTCTTAGAAATCCAGAATGCAAAACTTTATTTGATTCTCAGCCAATCATAGCTTACAGCAAACACAAGAATATATAGGTGACGAGATAATCCGGTCTCACCTAAAACAAACACCATAACTTATGTCCGTGGCCCCTGATGAGGCTTCCTATAGCAGAAAAACTCTACAACTACTTCAGGGGCGGATCCAGCCAATTTTTAAAGTGGGGGGGGGGGGGGG
>PRKT01000845.1:60402-74707 GCA_003671525.1 Saccostrea glomerata | reverse complement strand
AAAAAAAAACACGTTTCAAAAACTACAGTACTGAAGCCTTGAAATTGAATGGATATGCAGCATTTCCGAAGAGTACAAAGAATTCTCGTTTAGAATTTGAAAATTTTTTTAGGGGTGGGGTGCGAGTGGGGTTTAAAACAAAGCATTACAGGTTAGTTCCTTCAAAAGATATGATTAAAAAACGGTACATATATAGCCAACACGGCCAAAGATAGAGGAAATATCAAATTAAATCTCACATGTTACTTATCGTATATGAGATAATGATATTAAAATAAGTAGACTATTTTCTACCATTCTCTCATAAAAAAGTAATAGTGAAGGAATAGTAGAGGAAACTTAATGTGTGAGAATCTATCTATTCAATATATAAGTAAGACGTACTTAATATTTATTCTCGGCAAACGTTTATCCTCTCTTTCTCTCTCTCTCACTCTCTCTAACCACTTGGCAAAAAATAAAGGGGGGATTCAACCCCCGGAACCCCCCCTCTGGATCCGCCAATGCTACTTGCATAATTCAAATCAAACATTAATCTGCTCTTTGCGAAAAAACATATCTACTAGAAGTGTGCTTTGGAGTTTCGGGTCCTAATAAATCTCTTACAAGTTTGGTTGATTGATGTCGCTACATTTCACACTGTGTACCTGTGTATCCCTGTGCTATTGAATGATCATCACTCTTTCAATCGGTATATATGCCTATGGCTATATTTTGCCTATGTGGCCAAATTCAGACATGTGATACATGTCATATGGTTTGAAGAACCAAGAGGCTTATACTTTCCAATTTTTCCCGCTATTGGTGAATTGTACATCAAAAAGACAGGTTTCTGTGAGGAAATAAGCTTACTGTATCTATTATGAAGGCTGCCATATAAGAACCATTCCTGACAGATTATTGGTATGTATGTATGTCTACAGTACTGTATGTATGTAAAGTGTACCAGAAATATTCATGCAGCTTTATTGTGTTCGCCAAGTGCTCCATAAACAGATAAACAATTTGACGGAGCAGTAAATCTTGAAGGGCAGGGGGGGGGGCAGTTTAGGGTAGGGGCCCACAGCTACAGATTTATAAAATCTTATGCATATTTTGGACACAAAGAAGGGGGCTGGTCCCCCTCTACATCCGCCGTTGAAACAGGTGATTATTGAATAATCATGTGAAGATCATATGTAAATGTAAGTGCATCTTCGCTAGCCAAGGGTTTCTGATTCGCTACTCTCCTCATGAGGAGAGTAGCGTATTAGAAACCCTTGGCTAGCGAAGATGGATCTTTCTATACACATGATACATGCTTTGATTTTGGACCCCTTGACCCACAGCGTCATCTTATCCACTCTGTTCTCTACTTCACATATAAAAATACACAAGGGAAGAATGATTATCTATAAAAATTATAAAAAATTCATCGAATATGATAACTTTTGAAAATTGACTTGGAGGTAGGCGGGAGAACAATACTATCGTTCGCAGTTCTTTGTAGCTGAGGTGTCATCCATCTAAAATTTATGATTCATAGACTCAGGTAATCCTCCTAAGATTGATTGGTCCCCATAATTCTTATATACCAGTAATAATGGTAAGTATACTGATACAATAATATTCAATATTATTGTTATCTTTGTTAATTAGCCAAAGGTTTCTAATTTGCTACAGTGGACATTCAGATATCTGGACGCTTCATTATCTGGACAATTTTTCTCAGAAAGGATTTTTTAAAATGTTATTTTGTCTTGTTAAATAGTAATTCAGGTATCCAGACGCTTCACATATCCGGACAAATTGACTAGGAACCAAAGCGTCCCGATAAATGAGGTTCCACTGTACTCTCCTCACAAACCCTTGGCCTATGGAGCTTTCAAAAATGGGATATTTTTAATGTCAGGTGATCTTGAATCTTACCATCAATACATGCACACAGATTGTTTCATTAGGGAATTTAAGAAAAAGTTTATAGAGAGGTGTCAGGCAATGCTCATTTGTCAGATAGGGTGCAAGTCTACATCTGTTATAACATCGACTAGATTTTTAGATCTTTTACCTTTTGATTATTGTCTTGTAAAGAACATTTCCTAATCTATTGAAATATTAGTGTTTGGATTATACAAGTTTTATTGTATAGTTAATATATTGATTTTGTGTGGATCTCTGTGTTTGTTTCAATTCAGAATTACTCTGCCAAGGAAAGAAATTAGGATGAATAAAATTGGTCAAAAATACTTTTATGTCCCAAAAAATTGTTCTACAATACATAGTGATAAACAACAGGCTATCAGTCCACTGCAAGCAATATTGTGTAATTGACCATTTAAGAGTATCTAGATTCTGAGAGGAAAGGCTTTATCAGCAGAATGTTACCCTTGCTGAATCAATACGGAAAAATCTTCAAATATATGATCTGCCTTGAGCATTTGCTTCATAGACTGTGACACTAATCATGGCTCTTTGTTGATGAAAGATACGAGCTTAATGTTTCTAAAATTAAACTTGAAGGCAGGGGAAACAAGGTGCTTATGAAATTTCCATAAATTCCAGATAGTCTATTATTATAACCTGCATTTAATTGTCTAATTATGACTTCCAAAAAATTTGGAGGAAGGGTATGCAGAGTTTTATCAAAATGTTTATCTGTTTGGTTGTCACCACACAAGGACCATGCTTACATACTCAGTACACATTCATTTTTGCCCACATTTTTATGAAATTTTTGAAAATAGTGCAGCAAATTAGCTCATTGCCTAGTGTTTGAGCTTTGATAGGGAATATGACATCACCATAGGGAAATCACATGAAATTCACAGGAAATTCCTTGCTGATAAAAAAAAATATTCAGACCTAATTTCGAAATTTTTTTAAGTATTCAATTTAAATTACTAGTATTTACTGCGAAAAAGAGAAATCTATGATTCATGATTTCTGACACTCTAAAGAGAATTTAAAAATAATTCGTTCAATTTTGTTTGAATTTAAAAAGTTCAGCAAGTGCATCCCTATTAATAAAGAACATAGCACATGTTAATCGAATAATTAGCGATTGGGCGACAGACTACATTGTATTAGCCTATGCACACCCTCTCATTAAGGTAGATATACCGGTGAATGCTAGTTTGTTCTATATCTTTGAAACATGCAGTTTAATCACCACATAGTCCGTTTGGTCAGCTAATCAGAATGGTCCGAATTGGGTGTAATAAGACACGGAGGCCTGTGTGTGCTGGGAATTCTTGAACAAAATTCTGACGAAAAAAAAACTGATGAAACTAAGGAAGTCAATCCCAGCCCTATACATGAATGTTAATACTCATGCAATCAGCCGAAATTTCTTTTTTGGCCACAGCAGAGATGCCTTTGAAGTTTAGAAGCCAATATTCACAGAATGGAGTACATACACGTATCAATGATTTCTGAGTAATTTTTGATTAGTTTGTTATATCTATTTCTACAGCATAAAAGACTGCGGACAACTGAGTACTAGAAACTCTGTTTTCTTAAGAACAATGCTTTAATTATGGTATCAATTGAGAATATTAACATGATTAATAAGAAAAAAATCAATTTCCATTGCCCCCCCTTTTTTTAAAAAAAATTTGTGATAGTTTCTTTAGTGAGCTTTTTAAAATTGCTAAAATTACATCTCGCTAAAAATAAAATTTTAATTTTTAAGGTCAAATCGCTAAATTTGCGTCTCGCTAAAATTTCCACTTATATGGTAATTTCATTCTGTGCTGGAATCCCTGGTGTTTCCTCTCTGCATTTTACAATGATATCATCATGATCATATCATAGACCAATTAATCAAAGAGCCATATCTCACGGCAAGTGAGAAAATAATTATACTCCCAAGCCTTCCAGAGAATGAACAGGATCTTCTTAGTTAATGCCTCTGCTGCATTAAGTGGAATGTCAAATGATCAGTTTGAAGACAATCGCCCATCCATCAGGCCAAGTTTGACACTGTTGGAAGACGATTCCCCTCGGAATAATATTCCATTACGAACGCTGATGCTGAGGCTTTAGCCTTCCTCCGAAGTGATGCATTTTAATTTGATTATCCATTTAATTCTTAACTAAACTCTGTATAACCTATAGGCTTAGAAGCAGTAGCATTATTTCAGAAAATTTACTAGCCATTAATTGTAGCAAATTGGTCATTGTTGCAAATTGGTGAAGTCTTGGAGTCAGTATAAATTTTTGGCCTTGAGGGATACAAATTTTTGTGGCTTTATAGTCCAAGGTCATGCAGTGGTGTGCCTGGCTGATCAAGAAATCTGTACAGGCGACATGCCGACTGTAGTTCATGCAGTGATTAACGCAATGGGTTTTCTTAAAAAATAAAGGAGAAAATAATTTCAGTCAGAGCAGTTCCGCTCTGTTTTGCTACATCACAATTATATATGGGACATATTCTAACTGTGGTGAGTGCTTGTCCCGAGAAACAGATTAATCTAACTGGAAAGGTATTAACTTCTTTGATACAAAAATGTGTCAGACACATGCAGTTAGTGTGTCCATTTGGGGACTCGGCAAGATTCCAATTTCCTAACTGCAAACCTTTTTTCCAAAGCTATATGCTGATGGAAATACTTCTAAAAGAAATTCTATTTTATACACAAAGAAAGTATAATAGGTTGAAATATTGATCACCCAGAATGTAAATGATTAACACTAAACATGCTAATTAAATGTTAAAGCTTATTTAATTTAGTTTTAGAATATAGATATTTATAAGAAAGATAACTCTAGATATGTTTCAACAACTGAACAAGTAATGCAATGCCTGGTAATTGATCTCCCTTCTGATAGGTCAAACTTTGATTCATGTTAAATGAGGGACCATCTATAGGTTGCTTTATAGCAGTATTTTCCCCTTTATTGTATTTAAAACTATCAAATGACAAAGTACATTTAACTTCTTTATACAGTTATAGTAAAATTTATGTGTCATATGATTACATGTATAGAGCTTATGGGAATTAAAATTGTGTATGGAATGTGGATGTCAAATTATTAAAATACTATTAATAATTGTGCATAAGCTATCAAAATTCTCAAGTTTACAGATTAATTAATATGTCTAAGTATTAATATCTCACATGTTGACAGAATCCAATTTTAAAAGTTAATTATCATGCTTATATATATGGTACATTTACAGATGATACATGTTTATATCATATGATATATATGCATGTTGAGGAAAAAGAAACAATTTTGTTTTGATATAATATTGTTAAAAAAGATAATAAAATAAAACTGTTGATATTTGTATGTTAATGACTATTTAATGAAATATAATTTGTTTCAGTGTACAAGCAACTTTAGTATAGAACCTTTGAAGGAGCCCAAGGGTTTCATCAAGGTCATACAATGGGTATGTATAGTCATTTATCATACAGTCAACATGGTCAAAGAAAAATAATATAGGTCGGATAAATCTATAGCTCATTATCATGATTATTATGATTATTGCATTATCACATTCAGACTTGCACATATAAATTATTGTAGATTCAGATTGAGATATATAGGTGTGACTGGTGTGTTACAACACACTTTGAAAAATTACACACTTTGAAAAAAATTTTCAAAGTGCGTTAAATTTGAGACCAAATCAACGCACTTTGAAAAAATAAAATTGCTTTTCAAAGTGCATTAATAACGATCATATTAATGCACTTTGAAAAAATGTGTATGGATTGGTCAATATTCTTGCAAATCTTCAGTATGATAAATAATTGTACCTGTTTGACAACTCTTCGGTGATAAGGTCACTTCAGGATGTGAAACTGAGCGATTTTGATTTTCCGATGCTTGTTTTCCAGTTTACATGCATTTTATACATGTTATATGAACTGAAAATTATTGAAAGTTTTCATTGTCATACCAGTTATATAAATACTTGTAAATTTTTGGGTATAGCATAAGCATCAGTACTAAGAAGGGTGGGTGGGGGGGGGGGATAGGCCCACAAATGTTGTGCAAAGATATACATAATATATGCATAAAAAATTGGGGCTTACCATGGGGGAGTCAACTTTCAATTTGCTAACGACGACTATGCACTACAACATGTACAATGTACAAGAAAAAAAGTCGGGATGAGAGACCTTCTACTCGTCTTCTCCTTGTTCTCAATGAGATAAAATGAGTACATGTAAATTAAAAAAGTTTTTCAGTAGTTATAATTAATACAAATTGATTCTCTCAATTACTAAAAATAAATCTAGAATTTTTTTGTTTTTATACATATCTTTTTCAAAGTGCGTTAAATGCCCCCATGGTAAAAAATGTTTATGTACACTCTTAACGCACTTTGAAAATTTTTTCAAAGTGCGTTGAGTGTGTCTCAAATTTAACGCACTTTGAAATTTTTTTTCAAAGTGCGTTGATTTTGTCCCAATTTTAACGCACTTTGAAATTTTTTTTCAATGCGTAATATTTTTAAAGTGCGTTGCCACATAGGTGTTTGGGCTAAATATGGAATGTGGATCAATATCAAACTGAATAGCTCAGTGGTTGCTAAAAACCTGAATAGTAGCAAAGGGGACTTAGGTTCAATTCCCAGTTTGTCCATTAAAATTCCTTTCCTACCTTCGGTGGCTATGATTTTTAGGTGCACATCCAGATTAGTTTTGCCTTGTTTGCAGGGTGACGATACATTATAATGTATTTAAATGTAATATTTAAATAAAAAAAGGGGGAATTTAAAAAAAAATCCATGTTTAAACTTATCTGTTTTGACAGCTAGAAGAAATTTTTTTTTCCAGGCATGAACATAAAAAATATAAATACATTAATTTTTCTACCTATACTTTATTTAAATGTTTTTGTTGAATGAATGTTTATCATGTGCTTATGGTACAATTTTAAGCATACAGAATACATTTTAAAGAATTATTTATTTCCAATTTGAATATTTACCACTGCATTTCTACATTCATTCAAACTACTGGTTGTATAGATCTGTGTACCTAAAACACTATTGATTATTACCAGTTGGTTTATTTCTCTATTGTCATTGTATATAATATATAGTGTATAAACTACACTAAAAGATAGAGCAACACTTCACACAATTACTGTTCAAGATTGTGTGCACTTTACAGCCTTAAGTAAAAATCGCATCCATAATTAAATACTCTCTGTAAATGATAGACACATTAGTGATTGTTCACAGATGTAGAGTGTTTCCTTTCTAGATAAAACAATTAGGGGTCATTAGAAAACATCAGTCTATAATGATGGAAAAGTCCCACAGCATTGGGGGATATTGATTAGGCCAGTAGTATGATTATCCGCTCAGTTCAGCTGTGTGATATGAGACAAATAAATGACATTATTTAGTAATTACTAATTATTGATAAAAAGAATTCTCAGTTTGTGTGAAGGTTATGATGATTTCATATTGCTTTGAACATGCTGAATGTGTATCATATCTAAATTCATGGTTAAAACAAGGGAGAAGCTTGGCTAGCTAAGGGTTTCTGATATGCTACTCTGCTCACAGACCCTTGGTATCCCATGCTGTCAAAACTCAAAAGTGGAAATTTTTTTTTCTCTTTTTGTGATTTTAAACCAATATTTCTTTTTTCTAAATGACTACATTTGTGTTTGGGATATATACCTTGGCTCTTTAATCTTTGGAATGAAAAAAAAAACAACAATGATCTGTAAGAAAACAAAGCATTTTATAAAGAAACACGCACGCTAACTCTCGATTCCCGCCTACATTTTAGATCCAATTAATTCAATATATATAGCAAATTGGCTATAAAATCTTTGTTTAATACAAAGAACAGTTCAATGGTAATTGATAAATTGTCCTAATACCAGCGCTATAAACAGTAAATTATCCATAATTCCAGCTCTTGAAAAAAGGTGGGTAGACGATATTTTCCATTGAAATCGGAGTTTCAAGCCTCACTGTATTTTGAAATAGTCTTGGATATGATTTAATGTTCCTTATATCTTTTCTAATGTTTTAGGCAAATAAATAAAACATAAATATTTCAATAAAATATAATGTTTCAGTTGTATATCACTTTGAAATTGGTGGCAAATAAGCATTTTTATCGTTTTTTGTCAATAAACATATGTTCCCCCCCCGTGTCACACAAAAAGCTTTGGTATGAATTTATGAAATACCATTACATATTACCTGAAAAAAGGAATTTTTGTGACACGGAGTGGAAAGATGTTTTAAAAATATTTTCGGTTTTCCATTGATTTCTATAGTGAAAAACACAAGTTTTACCAAAATGTTAGAGTTATCTCTCTTTGTTTTCCAAAATAAGTAATGTTTTATGGAAATCCATATATTAATTATCTATAAAAATTATAAAAAATTCATCGAATATGATAACTTTTGAAAATTGACTTGGAGGTAGGCGGGAGAACAATACTATCGTTCGCAGTTCTTTGTAGCTGAGGTGTCATCCATCTAAAATTTATGATTCATAGACTCAGGTAATCCTCCTAAGATTGATTGGTCCCCATAATTCTTATATACCAGTAATAATGGTAAGTATACTGATACAATAATATTCAATATTATTGTTATCTTTGTTAATTAGCCAAAGGTTTCTAATTTGCTACAGTGGACATTCAGATATCTGGACGCTTCATTATCTGGACAATTTTTCTCAGAAAGGATTTTTTAAAATGTTATTTTGTCTTGTTAAATAGTAATTCAGGTATCCAGACGCTTCACATATCCGGACAAATTGACTAGGAACCAAAGCGTCCCGATAAATGAGGTTCCACTGTACTCTCCTCACAAACCCTTGGCCTATGGAGCTTTCAAAAATGGGATATTTTTAATGTCAGGTGATCTTGAATCTTACCATCAATACATGCACACAGATTGTTTCATTAGGGAATTTAAGAAAAAGTTTATAGAGAGGTGTCAGGCAATGCTCATTTGTCAGATAGGGTGCAAGTCTACATCTGTTATAACATCGACTAGATTTTTAGATCTTTTACCTTTTGATTATTGTCTTGTAAAGAACATTTCCTAATCTATTGAAATATTAGTGTTTGGATTATACAAGTTTTACTGTATAGTTAATATATTGATTTTGTGTGGATCTCTGTGTTTGTTTCAATTCAGAATTACTCTGCCAAGGAAAGAAATTAGGATGAATAAAATTGGTCAAAAATACTTTTATGTCCCAAAAAATTGTTCTACAATACATAGTGATAAACAACAGGCTATCAGTCCACTGCAAGCAATATTGTGTAATTGACCATTTAAGAGTATCTAGATTCTGAGAGGAAAGGCTTTATCAGCAGAATGTTACCCTTGCTGAATCAATACGGAAAAATCTTCAAATATATGATCTGCCTTGAGCATTTGCTTCATAGACTGTGACACTAATCATGGCTCTTTGTTGATGAAAGATACGAGCTTAATGTTTCTAAAATTAAACTTGAAGGCAGGGGAAACAAGGTGCTTATGAAATTTCCATAAATTCCAGATAGTCTATTATTATAACCTGCATTTAATTGTCTAATTATGACTTCCAAAAAATTTGGAGGAAGGGTATGCAGAGTTTTATCAAAATGTTTATCTGTTTGGTTGTCACCACACAAGGACCATGCTTACATACTCAGTACACATTCATTTTTGCCCACATTTTTATGAAATTTTTGAAAATAGTGCAGCAAATTAGCTCATTGCCTAGTGTTTGAGCTTTGATAGGGAATATGACATCACCATAGGGAAATCACATGAAATTCACAGGAAATTCCTTGCTGATAAAAAAAAATATTCAGACCTAATTTCGAAATTTTTTTAAGTATTCAATTTAAATTACTAGTATTTACTGCGAAAAAGAGAAATCTATGATTCATGATTTCTGACACTCTAAAGAGAATTTAAAAATAATTCGTTCAATTTTGTTTGAATTTAAAAAGTTCAGCAAGTGCATCCCTATTAATAAAGAACATAGCACATGTTAATCGAATAATTAGCGATTGGGCGACAGACTACATTGTATTAGCCTATGCACACCCTCTCATTAAGGTAGATATACCGGTGAATGCTAGTTTGTTCTATATCTTTGAAACATGCAGTTTAATCACCACATAGTCCGTTTGGTCAGCTAATCAGAATGGTCCGAATTGGGTGTAATAAGACACGGAGGCCTGTGTGTGCTGGGAATTCTTGAACAAAATTCTGACGAAAAAAAAACTGATGAAACTAAGGAAGTCAATCCCAGCTCTATACATGAATGTTAATACTCATGCAATCAGCCGAAATTTCTTTTTTGGCCACAGCAGAGATGCCTTTGAAGTTTAGAAGCCAATATTCACAGAATGGAGTACATACACGTATCAATGATTTCTGAGTAATTTTTGATTAGTTTGTTATATCTATTTCTACAGCATAAAAGACTGCGGACAACTGAGTACTAGAAACTCTGTTTTCTTAAGAACAATGCTTTAATTATGGTATCAATTGAGAATATTAACATGATTAATAAGAAAAAAATCAATTTCCATTGCCCCCCCTTTTTTTAAAAAAAATTTGTGATAGTTTCTTTAGTGAGCTTTTTAAAATTGCTAAAATTACATCTCGCTAAAAATAAAATTTTAATTTTTAAGGTCAAATCGCTAAATTTGCGTCTCGCTAAAATTTCCACTTATATGGTAATTTCATTCTGTGCTGGAATCCCTGGTGTTTCCTCTCTGCATTTTACAATGATATCATCATGATCATATCATAGACCAATTAATCAAAGAGCCATATCTCACGGCAAGTGAGAAAATAATTATACTCCCAAGCCTTCCAGAGAATGAACAGGATCTTCTTAGTTAATGCCTCTGCTGCATTAAGTGGAATGTCAAATGATCAGTTTGAAGACAATCGCCCATCCATCAGGCCAAGTTTGACACTGTTGGAAGACGATTCCCCTCGGAATAATATTCCATTACGAACGCTGATGCTGAGGCTTTAGCCTTCCTCCGAAGTGATGCATTTTAATTTGATTATCCATTTAATTCTTAACTAAACTCTGTATAACCTATAGGCTTAGAAGCAGTAGCATTATTTCAGAAAATTTACTAGCCATTAATTGTAGCAAATTGGTCATTGTTGCAAATTGGTGAAGTCTTGGAGTCAGTATAAATTTTTGGCCTTGAGGGATACAAATTTTTGTGGCTTTATAGTCCAAGGTCATGCAGTGGTGTGCCTGGCTTTTGTCTCCTGCCAATTGTGGTGAAAAGCTCGGCAACTATTGTTTTAGAATATTTTTTAACAAGATGCTAGCAGATGTCAATACACTGAATTATTAATCCTCAGCTTGTTCTGTGATACTTTACAATAAGAGCATGGAGCGAGCTGACTCATGGAATCCACACTCTGATTATTAAATGAGCTAAGTAGATCAATTGATTCCATGAGAAATGTTATTTTTTGCAATAAAGTTTGAACTGATATCATATCGGGTGATTCTGTTTAGAAATGTCAGGGGCCCCCAGGAAATGTTTGCGAGAAACAATTACAGCCAGCTCCTGAATTCAGTCAATATTTCATCATTGGAGCAGAAACCTTACATAGAACATTTACTTGGATGGTAATTTGCTGTCATAATTTCAAGTTAAAAGAGTGGGAAGAATTAGCTTTTATCTTCTAGGAAGTTTCATGTGTTTTGTCTGTTTTCAATGATCTGTTTTGCTTTGTAATGAAACAAGGACTGGAGTTAAATAAAATGACATTATTATAGTCAAGGAAAATATTTTCTTAACTTGAAATTTGTAATTTTCTGGTAAAAAATACCACAAACTGGGAGATTTGTTATATAATTTGAAGTCTTCAGATAAAAGCAATTGAAATTCAAAAAATTTGCACGTCTTATAATCATGGTTATGGTGATATTTGTCCCAAAGTGAATACAATGTTCTAAATTTCCTGCCAATTTCCTTGTGGAGACGTCAGATTGAATGGAATAAAGGATTATTAGAATGCTGGGAGGAAGAGTTTCCCAGTATCACAGAGAAAGCTTTAATAATTTGGTGAAGTCGGAGAACATTGGACAATTGTATAATCAAAAAAAGCAAAATGAAAAAGTGATTAGTTGGCATTTTGTATCAGCCTGGATGTGAAAGAAAGTTGGAAATAAGTTGCCTATTTCTGGAATGATAAAAGAAATAAGTCTGCATAGTCTAATCCTAAAGTATTGAAGGAAGAAGGTGATATTGGATACTTTTTAATGAGAAAATGGATTGCTCTGTTATTTGTTCCTGGAATCAGGAAGAAATTTTTATGGAATTCATGAATATATTTTGTTTGAAGCATGCAATAATATTGTAAGACTGGAAACGTATGGATGTGGAGGTTAAGATAGAGCAGATTTCAAAACCCCTAAAGGATTACATTGTTTGTGACGAGCTGACGCTTTGCTTGTCGAGGACTTTTAAATTCTACGTCACATTCTCGCCACATCAAAGGAAGTAGCCGAGATCGCGTCTCTCCCACGCTAAAGTCGGTCAGCTGCAACATACAGCTTGTTTTCGGGGTTCAAAAAATGGAGTAGACAGTCCCGGTGTCGTTTTCTTGAATGTAACATGCAAATTTAAAAGTTTTTTTTAAACTTGAATTTAAAAAAAAAGTTTTTTTAAACCTTGAATTTAAGAATTTAAAGATTTTTTCAGTCCATTACGAATATTTAAATTGGTCGATTATTTTATTCTATTATCGCAAAATTTACTTTTTTCATATTTGTGTACAAGTATAAAAGTCAAGTAGTGCATGATTCATTGATCATTGGATTTATTAGTTACGCATATCAACCCAAGTCATGCATGCTGAAATTGTTGCAATTTGGTACAAAATATACTGGTGAAAAATGGAGACCCTCTTTATGCCTATATTCGAGAGAAAAGATAAAGAGGGAAGGCCGGGTAAGACGTGTCCATTTACCTTCAACTTTTATCGATTGAAGTTCAATTTATTTTTAAGTTTTAACGAATGTTATACATGGTAATTATTACCAAACGACGGAAAATATCTATCTTTAGCGTCGGAAGCAAAGTAAAGTGGGTGGCTAAGGGTAAGAAATTTTTTTTTGACCTCCTAAAAAACCTGAGAAGCAAAAAAAAAAAACCACACACATACAAAAAACAAAAACAAGGGATGTGTATTTTCCAAACACGAAAATCCTGTTTCGTGCGTATGCCTACGCAGCAATGTTCAATGTCTATACTAAGTCTAACTTTGGAAAAAAGGGTTCCGACGCCTATGTCTATAAAGCCAAAATCTTAATATACATGCATTTTCTGATTCCTAGAGATGGGCCTGGCAGATTATGAAAATAAATAGACTGTTCTCGAAAAAAATAAAAAATAAATACTAGTAATCTATCCTCGACAAGCAAGAAAATAAATAAGCTGTACTTGGATATTACTCCCAACCCCCAATCCCCACCCGAAACAGAGTTTCTCTTTATCCTTGGCTTGTCCAACTTTTTTCAAATGCAAAAAAAATTATCCGTCCCTGACTTACATGATGATATGAAAAAAATCTGAAACAAATTTCACCAGCCCCTCTCCTGGGCGCCTCTTGACTCACACAGTGTATGTATATTCATTTTCACAAGGTATCTATATTATATAGGCAGCTGCTGTAACAAGGAACAATCGTCTCTACAACATACTTAGTACATGCTTCACACGAGAAATTAAGCCCTTTGTGTCTCTGTCTATTTAATTACAAATCTTTGTGTGTTTCTTATTATTCAGTCAAGATAAGGATAGTTTGACCCTGACTATTGCCATTTTGTACAGGCCCAGATGTGATAATTATACCCTCGGGGTAAAATCTACCTGTCAGGTGACGGTTTACAGTGAGTAGTTTTCAAACACAATACAGGTTCATTTCAGTCGATTCAAAAATCTCTGTATTAAGATAGTCGTGTCATTTTGATGGATTTAAGTCAGGGGCATTTTATTTTTGTGGACATTATTAAACATTTGTTTTGGTGGTAAAATTGATAAATTTCTCCTGAAAGCAAAGAATTCCATAGAAAACGAAAAGAAAGGTTTACGGCTGGATATACATGTACACTACTTGAGCAATATAGGACGGTTCTAACGTATTTGAACTTCTTAAAAAAAATTATATTTAGAATTTTTGCTGTTTCCGAATCAGTTCATATCTGTTTAATTGGAATTAAAGAAGAAACTGAATATAGTAGGTCAAATGTTATTGTTCTCTATATCACTACTGAATGCATTAATTCTGCCCCCCCCTTTTTTCCCATCCTTACTTATACTATAAAATGTTAACAGAAAGCCCGGT
>PRKT01000845.1:28318-59269 GCA_003671525.1 Saccostrea glomerata | reverse complement strand
CTACTAGACTTGCTTCGGATGCTGAATCTGACCTACATTTTCCGGTTGAGTGAACAGGTTTAAGTTTTTGGTGCAGGTTTCATTTCCAAGTTACTATGAGACATATAATGACCAAACTTGCATGGATGGTACATCTTAGGATGCATACTACCAGTCTTGCTTCGGATGCTTAATTTGACCTACATTTTCCGGTTGAGTGAACAGGTTAAAATTTTTGGTGCAGGTTTCATTTCCAAGGTACTATGAACCCTATAATGACTAAACTTGCCTGGATGGTACATCTTAGGATGCATACTACCAGACTTGCTTCGGATGCTGAATCTGACCTACATTTTCCGGTTGAGTAAACAGGTTATAGTTTATGGTGCAGGATTCATTTCGAAGTAACTTTGAGCCCTATAATGACCAAACTTGCATGGATGGTACATCTAAGGGTGCATTCTACCAGGCTGGCTTCAGAAGCTGAATCTAACCTAGTCCTACATTTTCCGAATTAGTGAAAAGGTTAGTTTTTTATACAGGTTTCATTTCCAAGTAACTTTGAGCTCTATGTTGAACAAACTTGCATGGATGATGCATCTTAGGATGCACACTAGTGGACTTGCTTCAGATGCTGAATTCGACATACATTTTCCAGATAATAGACCTCGTAAAAGTTATGGGTGCAGGTCTATCACCAAGAAACTATAAGACTAAATTGATGATGGGCATTTGACAAGGTCTAACACAACCAGCACAGAAATCTATCAGTGATGTAATATTTATTATTATTGATGCCTACATTACAGGGGATAGATAAATATTTTAAGGAATGGAAAAATCATCGAAATTTTAGAATCACAGGCAAGGTTGATGTGATTTTCTTGCACCTAAACTGTTCAAGAAAATTGTAATTTTTTTGACGGGCGTATCATGCTGTGGCGCGGCACTTTATTTTTTTTTCATTCTAACCCCCCCTCCCCCATATATGGAGGAAATGTTGCTGTTTGCAAAAACTCTGCGTACGTAGTGCTCAGTATGGGTTCCCTGTTATGGGTATTTACATGTTCTTACAGAAATCTCAGTTTTATAAAGGATTGCGAAAATGTGCTTTTGAGTACTTTTCTACTACATAATGTGCAGTATCTAAAAATTCTGCAGCAGTGCATGTATGTCATATATGAGCAATCAGAATGGATTTAATGTGTGCTTACTGATAATTAAAAAGTCAGAGTGCAAAATTAATGAAAATACCTGATCATATTTTAAACATCACTGATGCAACAGAGTGAAATACATATATGCAGCCACTGAAACGTTTCCTGGAGAGAGAGAGAGAGAGAAAGAGAGAGAGAGCTATTATAAGTGTGTATTTTTTAAGCAAAACTCTGCACCCGTTCTGATTTAGTATTTTGAGATAGTTATTGACAATTGTGAATAGGCATACTTCTCTTCTTGACAGAAATGTTCTTTTATGTATGGATACTTAAAGTACAAGTACATATTATACTGGTATAATACGGTTGTTTGGGGTATACATATAAAAAAAAATCTATGTATACAAGTGTAGTTTAGTTCTCAAGTCTTTCACTTCATGGTTTGATACATAAACGGAATATTTCTCTTTTCCACAGAAAAATCATTTCACATCAACAGTACTAGTAATTTGAAAAATACTACACAATCCAAGAATGACCAGGACGAAATACTTAAAATCCAGCAATTTAAATTGATCATGTACATCATTTTATATCGCATGTATACCGTGCCATATACACAAATGGTAAATGCTATAAAATTAAATTTTCACGGCCTTTAATTTATTATGGACTCTAAAAATGCATTATAATGTAAATAATGCTCTTTTTTAACTGTTTAATAAGATTTGTGTTTTCTGTCCCCTTTTGTAAACCCGTTAAACGTCGGCGATGTGTATTGCAGCTGACCGACTTTAGCGTGGGGGAGACGCTATCTCGGCTACTTCCTTTGATGTGGCGAGAATGTGACGTAGAATTTAAAAGTCCTCGACAAGCAAAGCGTCAGCTCGTCACGAACAATGTAATCCTTTAGGGGTTTTGAAATCTGCTCTAATTCACTGGGATTATGGGGCCTCGGGTCGAATGATAGTCACTGTGCTGTCATTAAGAATAATGAATTTGGTAAGTAAAATGACACATAAAATTGTTTGTCAATGAATGTGTAAATTGAATATGTACTTGACGATGTTAGACCTGGGGTTAGTAAATTTCCTCCACCT
This sequence comes from Saccostrea glomerata, assembly GCA_003671525.1. Classification (NCBI taxonomy): domain Eukaryota; kingdom Metazoa; phylum Mollusca; class Bivalvia; order Ostreida; family Ostreidae; genus Saccostrea; species Saccostrea glomerata. The sequence goes on along the minus strand of PRKT01000845.1, from coordinate 57,033 downwards.
TCAACTACACTGTACATAATCCCCCAAGTTATTCTATTAAAAAAGTGCTAATATAATTGTTTGTATTCTGAAAGACTTGAAAAAATAAATTTTAGACTTCATAACAATAAAATGGCACATCCCTAAAATGAATGCCCTGTGCGTAATTAATTGTAATGCACACAATACTTTGTGGTCGATTATGTTTGTGATTCAGGGTCGCTAAAATTTACTCACCTGGACCCATTTGCAAATGTGAATACATGTTGTTTTGTCTGTGGGCAACCAAATATTTTGTCTTTGTGTTGCTTTCTTCTGAAATTAATTAAATTAATGTCAAAAGAAAGCAACAAGGAATGTGATGGCAGAATAAGCACCTATCTTATAAGATTTTGCATGGAGTAAGTTTTGTTTTTTGATTGCCTGTGTATACAGATTATCTTTAACTGTTACTTGTACTTAGCAAGCGAAATCAAGGTTCACAGTCAGAAACTTTTGAGTTTGTACTGTGCATATAATATATCCAACATATGAGGAACATAGGGAGGTTAACTAAAATTACATAAAGCTTAGGTAAACCACACCTGGCCTTTGCCTCATCTCACTCACTTACCTATGTTTTATTTACTTACCTATGTATTATTTACTTACTTACTTATGTTTTATTTTGTAGATATTGGCCATCTTTGCGTTTGCCACCACTACCAGTGTGAACACCAATCTACAGATAACAGCTAGGAATTGTCCTGGAGGTGGGAAAGCAATCCTTGAATCAGTGCAGATCAGCTATCCTTTTGAGTTAGTGTTATGTAACCTTTCTTAATTAATATTAGTACTATATACAGGGAATATTTGCCCCCATTTTATTTTTGCTCCTGTTGCCCTAATCTCGAGAGGGCAAAATTAAAACGGGGTGAATTCAAAGAAAAAACAGTATGATTTCTTATACACAGTTGTGACTGGGAAAATTTAAAATGAGGCAAAATTGTTTGCAAGTGCAAAAGGGCAAAAATAAAACGGGGCAAAAATAACCCAGTATACAGTATCTTTCAGAGAAGTACTGTCAATCTGGTTGGTTAACAGCATGTCGCAAGCAGGAAGACAATTTGTGATGTCTCCTTCGTTGCACGTTGACAATGACCCTGCATCAAGCATGCAGAGTGACAACTGTGTTATTTCCCTTTAGTTAACATTTAAATTGAAGAAGGGAATAACTTGTATTTTATACATAATTGATATAAAACAGAAAATTCTAATGGCAACCTCAAAGTTAGCTGTTGACATATTTTGAAAGTATGGAATCAGAGCAGTGTATATATAACAAAGGATTTTTGGACTATTTTGAATGGAGACATTTTAGTCACTGAGATTCATTTTTTACCTCATTTCAGCCTTGAGAAAGAATATTTCACCACACCATTCTGCAACAGATCCAGTGACGGAAGTAATGTAACGACTGTGTATTTACTGGAGGGATCAAAATCTTCCGCGGAGTTCTACGTCTTTTTCGGAGTGATGGTGTTTTTGTACTGTATGGCTGCTCTTGTTGTCTACCTGTTCTTTGAGGAATTGTATCGCAGAAGCAATGTCTGGGCTATTGTGGTATGTTGAGTGATTGTAAGAATTTCCATTACCATTGATTACTGAATATAGGAATTTTTTGTGCATTATTTATGGAAAAGATTTAAGTGCAGCAAAATAAGCCTAGATAATCAATCAACCCATTAAATCCAATCTTTTTTATTAAATTATTTTTCTCATCAATTCTTATATACAGCGTGTACAGTGTACGTACATGATTGAAAAAAAATCTAATTCAAATAGTAAAAGTTGAAGCTAAAATTTGACCTAAAATTTTCTAAAACCTTGGTGTAACAAATAATACATGGCCTGAGCCACTTTACTTATGCCCATGTTGACTGCATGGCATGTTTAAGGAACACTGAACTCTAACTGAGTTCTGTTATATTTGCTCATGTCAAAAAGATAACAGTCATTTCTGGAGAAAAAAATGTAAAAATATGGCATATTTCTAAAGCATAAATACTGGTTCCAAAATTGGAAATCAGGGACTTATGGTTGCACATTATAAATGTCTTTTCCATAATGTGCTTGAAAAACTGTGCTGATGATCTTTGCACAGTTGTAAACCTGAACTTTTAAGATGATGTGAATAGTTAAAAAAAACTCTAGTTTTTATTGAAAGTTTGATTGAAAAGTTCAAGTGCACCTTAAACTCTTTCATGACTTATCATAAAAAAAATATGTGATGGATTTTATTTATAATTCTTCCTACTTTATTTTAATGAAGGGAGATTTTTTGACAATAAAGATTTTAACCCCAATTATATTTGCAAGTAAATTTATTAGCATTGTAAATCTTTGGATCCTCCTCTTCTCTCCAGTATAAGTATTGATCTTTGTACTGTAAGTATCCATGTGTCCTTGACATTTCAGGACTTTGTGATCTCTGCGGTGATAACCCTCCTCTGGCTGATCGCCTCCTCGGCCTGGGCTCAGGGTCTGGTCAACCTAAAGTACTACACAGACTTTACAGAGTCCGGAATGTGGGGGCGACTACCAGAGTGTAAAACTATTGATTGCGTTCAGACGGCGACTCCTAATTTTGGCAGTCTAAATGCCTCAGTGGTATGTCTTATTATTTTTCTTTTAAATGTCTCTTTTTTCTTTCATTATTAGCTCTACTGGTCAGAGACCAGAAGACGTTATGTGATAGTAAGGTGTCCGTCGTCCGTCCGTCTAGCTGTCCGTCTGTCTGTAAACAATTTTTCAAAACGCTACTCCTCCTACAGTTTTGGTCTGATTTAATATAACTTGGCAAACAAGTAGACTACACAAAGATACCTAAAATAGTGCATCGGATTTTGATTTCGATGAACGGTGTTGCCATGGTTATAAAAATAGAATTTTCTGAGAAATTCCTTTAAAATGCTACTCCTCCTACAGTTTTGATCTGATTTCAATATAACTTGGCACATAAGTAGACTTCACTAAGATACATAAAATAGTGGATCAGATTTTCATTTCAATGATCGGTGTTGCCATGGTTACTAAAAAATAGAATTTTCTGTGAAATTCCTTTAAAACGCTACTCCTCCTACAGTTTTGGTCTGATTTCAATATAACTTGGCACACAAGTAGACTACATCTAGATACATAAAATAGTGCATCAGATTATGATTTCGATGAACGGTGTTGCCATGGTTACTTAAAATAGAATTTTCTATGAAATTCCTTTAAAATGCTACTCCTTCTACAGTTTTGATCTGATTTCAATATAACTTGGCTCACAAGTAGTCTACACTAAGAAACATAAAACAATGCATCGGATTTTGATTTCGATGAATGGTGTTGCCATGGTTACTAAAAATAGAATTTTCTGTGAAATTCCTTTAAAATGCTACTCCTCATACAGTTTTGGTCTGATTTCAATATAACTTGGCACACAAGTAGTCTACACTAAGATACATAAAACAGTGCATCGGATTTTGATTTCGATGAATGGTGTTACCATGGTTACTAAAAATAGAATTTTCTTTGAAATTCCTTTAAAATGCTACTTCTTCTACAGTTTCGATCTGATTTCAATATAACTTGGCTCACAAGTAGTCTACACTAAGATACATAAAACAATGCATCGAATTTCGATTTCGATGAATGGTGTTACCATGGTTACTAAAAATAGAGTTTTCTGTGAAATTCCTTTAAAATGCTACTCCTCCTACAGTTTTGGTCTGATTTCATTATAACTTGGCACACAAGTAGACTACACTGAAATACATAAAACAGTGCATGGGATTTTGATTTCGATGAACGGTGTTGCCATGGTTACTAATAATAGAATTTTCTGTGAAATTCCTTTAAAACACTACTCCTACAGTTTTGGTCTGATGGCAATGGCTTCTTTTCTCATCCTTTGTTATAAGTACAAACCAGTAAAGCTACAGTCTCGACAGAGACTTCTGGTTTCTCCTTTGTAAAGTGTCACTTAATTAAAAGTATGATTAATGTTTTTTTAAAGAAAAAAAGTAATCACGAATAAATGAGTACATTTAACATTATTTACTTGATGATGACAGACAGTCTCTCAGAACTTATAGAGGAGTTCAATTTTAAGCAAAATAATTTGTTTATCTCAATGTCCTATCTGTATGGAACTCGATATTGTTATTATTAATATATAACTCGCTTTAACTTGATTTTTTAAAACTGTATATCATTACTGAGAAATGCTTCTTTCATCGTAGATATTTGGTTTCCTGAACATGGTTGTCTGGGCTGGTAACCTCTGGTTCCTTTACAAAGAAACTCCTTGGTTTGGAGGAAACAAGTCGGAAAATCCCCCTCAAACGGGGTCACCTCAGCAACAAGACCCTCAGAGAATCTAGGCAGATAGAAACCTGAACCCATAGAAAGAATCAAATTATGTGCTGATCTGTCTGTATGATGTAATGGTCAAGTGTATAAGTGCTAATCTATGTATGGATTATAATGATAATATTTTCAACAGACTTCGAAACCTATAAACAATACATTTATATATTAACAACAAATGCAGATCCAGGATTTCTTTTATTTGGAAGATAGGTAACCACTTCAAGTCTCAAAATATTTCTGACCCCAAATATTCTGAAAATTTAGAAAAGGAAAATTTTAATACAAAATTAAAAATATCATGGAAGGAATCAAGTTAAAGGCCCTTACACATAAAGCCCCTGAATGTCAAAAAGGGTGAGGAGGTTTTCAAGCCCCCATGCTTATCATTTTAAGAACGCTTTTGCCTCTGTAAAAATGTAGCTAGGTATATATATTTTAGGTTTAGTAAACCTTTTTGGCAGATTTTTTTAAGTTAGCAGAGAATAAGTGATATTTTAATGTGTACATTTCTCCATTCCTTACGTTTATATTTGCCTAGGATGTATAAATGATGTACTTGGTGCAGAATGTTAGAGATTGCATATTTTCATAATGAATAATCAACATGATCAATGAAAGTCTACTGGCTGAATGCTTGAACCAGGTCTAATAATGTTTTGTTTGAAGTGTTAAAATGCTTGAATCAGGTCTAATAATGTTTTGTTTGAAGTGTTAAAATGCTTGAATCAGGTCTAATAATGTTTTGTTTGAAGTGTTAAAATGCTATCAATGTTAGAGACACTTTAATAGGGGAAATTTGTAAATGAGGGGTGAAAGTTTCAAACTTTTAACATGTTTAAGTTAATTGAACTATAAAATGTATAAGGATAGCAAATTATCATGACAATTTTGTAAAGGTGAAAAATTTTTTTTTAGAATGGAAGCTCCCATCATTTGTATATTTTGGTTGCAGTGTCAGGGAATGGTAGACTGTTGTGTTTTATTCATACTAACTATTTGGTTTTTTAGAGTTTTGAAATCCTGCATAGTGAAATCCAGTGTAGAATCAGTAAAAGTTTGATGAAATTTTCATTTTTGTGATATATTCAAGAAAAAAATAGAACTGTTTTTCCCTCTTTTTATTAAGACCGTAATAATGAAGTGCCATTGCCATCAAGATTCACCATATCTATTGCATGCATTCTCAGGTATTACTTAATGTCTCTTCAAAAATAAGATAATTAAATCTCTGTTGTCCTCATTTTTCCCACTTAAAATGATTTAAATACCGTATAATCCCTATTAACTGCCCCTGCCCCTATTAGCGCCCCCTTAGGTCTTTTTCAATTGTCAGGAAATAAGGGCCCCCTGTACAGTGATGAAAATTATCAAGAATCGTATCAAAAAACTACCAAAATTTGAAGGAAGTGAAAATGAAACTTGTTTATTATCCAATCTCTTGGTGGAAAATGTTTCATTTAGCATAATTTGGGTGGATTACCTTCATTTAGAGTAAATTTAGACATTATTTTGGAGATTCTTAAGAAAATAATGATATTCTCATATTAAATATTACAAAGAGAATACCAAAATAACCGCCCCCTTCTCGCAATTTTCTAAGCGCCCGGGGCGGTTAATAGGGATTACATGGTAATTGTTCCAACAATAGCACCATTAAGATTGGTGAACATTAGATCTGTCACATGATCTGTGTGTTTGTCTGCTGTTTGTATTTATTGTCCATATAAACCTGTTGGTCCACATTTTGTTTGTGTGAAACATGTTAATGCATTTCTTCATTCATGTGCTTGTATGAAGTGGCTAGAAAATATTCAGTCAAATTAGTTATGATGTTATATGATATATTTATATATTGTATTTGTATTAAAATTAGTGTTAAGTTTTTCTATGCACTTTTTGTTTATTTAATTATTTTATCTAGTTTTGATTTTCTGCATTTTTTTTTTTGTTTTCATATTAACACAGTTTTTTACAGGGTTAAAGCATTGTAAAAATGGTGTGTTTAATCAAAGTATGAAGATTATGTTTAGATAATTAAGGCCCCGCAAGAATTTGCGGGTGCCCTATAGTAATCACTCTGTCTGTCCGTCTGTCCGTCTGTCACTCTTCCGTCCACAAATTTTCTGTTTTTTCCTAATAACTTTTTTTATGGTTGCCCAATTAAGATCAAATTTGGTATGGTAGTTCAATAGGCAGAAAGACATATTTTGATGCTAAGTTTGTTTCTGTATGTCCCCTGGTTCGGAGCTGGGTGCTGGGGTAGATTCCTTAACTTTATATAAGAATGCATTGGCAAAGAGAGATAACTGCTAAAGATGTTCCCATTGTAAAATGAATGCTGCTATGAGTCCCTTGGGATTAATTAGCTTTCCTCCTGAAGAAAATCCAAAGCATTATCTTTATCTGTCAAATTGAGATGAATTACCACCTCTGTCTGCAAGTGAAGTTTGTTTTGAAGTTATTAAAGTCAATTTGGAATGCTATGAACACTCAGAAATGAGGATTTAAATATAAATGTTCATACTTTATTTTTGTTAAAATAGATATGATTTCATTGAATTCTAAAAACAAGAAATAGATTAAAGAAGATATTTTTTTTTTTTAACTTTTTTTCCCTATATGTAAATTCAAAAATATTATTAATTTTTAAGGTACTTGTAAAAAAAAAAAACCCATTCTACCATTATAAATGCTGAAAAAGTTCTTATATTAACATTAGAAGAAACGGATGAGAGAGGTACCGTAAATCCCTTGGGATTAATTATCTAGCCTGCTGCAGAAAATTTAGTAGGCTTATCTTTATTTGTCACTTTAAGATTAATGAAAAACTTTGTCTGCAAATGTTGTTTGTTTTGAAGTTAAGGTCAAGTCTTCATGATATTTGCATTCATTGAAGGCTGGCATTTTATATAACATAAGCTTCATTATTGTTTAAATATACATTCAATATTAAGTTTTTCTTTACTGCCTAATGTAAGTACAAGCAGGGTATTATTTATAGGTTTTTGAATATTCATCAATCATCTTGAAATTTTAAGAATACAGTTGCTTAATTTCTTCCTACATTTTTTAATCAGTTTAATTATTTTATCTAGTTTTGATTTTCTGCATTTTTTTTTTTGTTTTCATATTAACACAGTTTTTTACAGGGTTAAAGCATTGTAAAAATGGTGTGTTTAATCAAAGTATGAAGATTTGGTTTAGATAATTTTATTTGGTGTTTTTGGCATTGTTATGCAAATTAATAGCAAATAGCTTGTACCTTTTGTTTCAATTTACTCCAAGTAGAGTTTTTTTTTTTTTCATTTTTAGTAAATGATTTTCTTTTGTGTGTTATTTTTTCACTTAATTTCTTAAGGCCTTTGCCATCAAAATATTCTGTTGATAGTTTTTTTTCTGTTTAATTTCATATTTTATGAAATTACATTTGTTTGACGTTTTTGTTTTTAATATTAATTTTGATGCCAAGGTATGTAAATTTTGAAGAACTTATTTGATGTGGAAGTAATTTCCACTATCCTGTGTCTAAGACGTAAAAAGAGTAATAGTCTCATTTTATTTTGGAGTGTATAGAATCCTATAGATATTAGAAACAGGTTTTCATTTCCCATTGCATATCATAAACATTCCATCATTGGCAGGTTATTTATTGTGTGGTGAATTGGAGTAGTATTTCTGTCCCTTTAAAAACTAGTTTTATTATTAGGGAAAAAGAAAAAGCAATCTGAACAACAAATAGAAATAAAAATAGAATGGTTGCAAGAAGACCTGAAAATCCACGCCTTTGTTTACCTTGATGCATATACATGTATTTAATTGTAAGAAGATCCTAGTTGGTTATTATTCACAATTTTAAAACTCCCAAGTGTACGTCATCTGTATTGTAATATTATTATTATGGGATTTTTCTAGACAATGATATATCAGAATTTTTTATTATCAATTCATGTTGCTTTATTAAATGGATATGGCTATTAAACTCCTGAGTAGATTATATTTTTGTTTGTTTTATTTCATGCAGAGAAGGGTTACAGTGTTGTTGTCTGCAATCTTCATATTTGACTGCAAATGGAAATAAGATACATGATGCATAATAGTGTATAATAGGCAAGGTTAACTTCTTTGTGAAATTGACAGTATTCTCAAAATCTTACAAATGAATATGGGGGCAGAAATATTGTATTGATGTCCAATAAAAGCTCAGTAGGATATCTTGAATGAAAGTATTATTATTATAATTAACTAGAGTGTAAATTCACAATCAATACAGTATTTCTGTAATATGATTTAAACACTAACAAAAAGTTTTTTTGGACTTGGAGAAAAATATATCATAAAAAGATGGGTTTTTTTAAAAATATATTTTGAAAATGGAAATAATGAATTCAGTTGCTTATTCTTGGTTTAAGTTAATGCTCAGCATATTTTATTCTATTACAAATTGTGTAATGAACTGTAAATAACAAATTTTTTTCTATCTCACTTCTAAGGGCAGATCAGTCTAACAGCATAAAACTACCCTACAGTTAGAACTCTTTCGTGTGCAGTGTTTAGAGCTTCCTTAACTTCAACTTCTATCAAATTACATGTAATGAAATATAACAACGCCTTTGAAGATCAGCCTTTGTGTTTTACACAGTTGTGCTAATAGGCATTTTCTGATGACTAATACGAGTCCTTGATGAAATGAGTAGTAATTCCCCAACATTACCGGTGTTCTCCCATTCATCATGTTCATCATTTTGTTTAGTGTGTCGATCCTCTCGATGTCTTCTTCCAAGATTTGAATCAACCTTCTCCGAAGAACCTTTCTATTTATCTATTATTCCTGAAGTAGGTTCACTTACACAATTGAGAGTTACGATATCATTCTCCATTCCGACGTGTTGGTCACTGGACAGCACTGTTTTTCTATGGTTTTCATGAAAAGGTCTGGATATTGGTCTCATCATCACAGCATCGAAGACGTCTTCAGGAGTAACTATTGACAAACAGAGACATAAAAATAATTCAATTCAAAATCTTCAGTTATATTTGATGCAAGAAATTGGAAAAACAATAAAAAACAAAAATAAATGTGTTTGTGAAACACTGATGCCCCTGTATGGCAGCTCATCTCGAAGGTAACAGTTTCTCAAATGCAGTCAACTACATGTATAGGACCAAGTGATAAAATTACCAGGGTCGATCCAAATGTGATCTGTAGATGGGTGATTAATGTGAAAGCCATATATATCTAGCTCTAACAGTTACATGTATGGTCAATGATCAAGGTTTTCTTTAAATGGTCAAACTCCAAGGTCAAGTCAAGAGATAACAAAATGTTGACAGGTTATAGAAAGAATTCACATCTGAAATATGAAAACCTTATTAGCTCTAATCATTCAAGAGATATTGACGAGGTTTACATTTTTCGAATGTAGGTTGAACTCCAAGGTTAGGATCAAAGGGTAATACGTTTGATATCTCATGCCAGGAAAGGCCTCGTGAAAAAAATATACTCATGAGATATGACAACCTTAGCACGTACTGTTCAAAATTAAAAGTTAGGGTCAAAGTAACATTTTTTTTTAATTTTGGGAGAGTGGGTCTAATGTGAAGTCAATTTTGCAGACAAAAGAATGACAGACAGACGAGCATAGCCAAAATATATGTCACCGAATCTCTAAATTCGGGGACTTTAAAAAGTATACCATAGAAAACTATAGAAAGTATTAGCATGGTTACTATTTCTCTCAATAATTGTATATTTATTCAAGAAATCTGATTATTTTTCGAAAATCTTTCAAAAATAAAAGTTGTAAGTTGATATATATAGTCAAGAACACGTTATACATGTTATATGCAATGTAGGATAACACACAGTGAAACTCTGTTAAGGTACGATCATGGGATTTCTTCGCCTTTTTTCGTCGATGTCGTTGAAAACAGTGATCGAAGCAATGAGAGCATAAACAACCGACCAACACCAGCAAGGCACCTATACCAAGTGCTATCCCTATCTTGTGTAGGATCCACTCTGCTTGTCTAAAACAAAGTTTAACGTGTATGTTCTGACAACGAATGAATTTTACACAACAAAAGAAATATCATGTATTATGTTTCCATTTCGATTTGACTTAAATACGTGATATAATTGTAAGTATTGATGAAATGGTAAAAAAAATTCATGCTGGGGAGCAACACATCAAATGTTGCACTCCTAACATTATTAGGCATGTACATGAACTCTTATAAATGCTGCTTGTGATTTATATATATTGTAACATTTCATAGTTTAAAATCGTATATTGCTTTACACTTTGAAAATTCAAATTCTTTTTTAACTTACTTGTATTTCAGATTCTTACTATCAATGTTTTTTAAGCAACACTATAATTTTTTTCTGTTGCAATCCTATCATGAAATAACATTTTTTTCAGCATCGCCATGATCACATCTTCATCAAACAGAACTTTTTACAGTCCACATAAAAAGTCAATACTAAGACTATTATCAGGGAAGTGTTAAATTTCGACATAAACCATTATCATTTTGTTCACAGATGTTAGAGGAAACTATTGAATTTTCAAAATGTTAAAAAAAGGTGTTTCACTCCTAACATTTTGGCATCATTTTTGGGCATAACCTTTTTTGTGAATTTAGATGTCAGTGAGATATTTGGCAGGTATTTAGACACTGTCTAAAAAATATGTCGAGACATAGAAATCTTTTTATCTTTTTTCTGTATTTTTAGTATAGGTTGATAAAGGTTCTTTTGATAATTTTTTAAAAATCACCCATATATTGATATATTGATATAAATTTGAAGGATATGCTATTTCAAGCCTTTTTTGAGATAAAAATGTATACAATGCCTTTTTTACTGATAGTTCAGAAATACGTGAAAATCCCGATTTCACATATTAAGCGTAACGCATATATATATAAGACACGTAAGAATTATAGACAATTGATTGTATGTTGTTTAACGTCCCTCTCGAGAATTTTTCACTCACATGGAGACGTCACCATATGCCGTTGAAGGTCTTCAAATTTAGACCTATACTCGGCACTCAGGGCCATTGAGCAGTGAGGGCCAACGCCTACCGTCACACGGGACCTTATTAAGGTCATATCGGAAAGACCCGTGACTTTCATTTCTAGTGCCGTGCGCTTGGCGAAAGAACAGTCACTATCTATGTTTATGTCTTAGGTTTGACGCGGCGCCGGGAACGAGAATCCACCCGGGCCTCCCGATCACGAAGCGAACGCTCTACCACTAGGCTTCCGTGACCAGTGAGTTATCGACAAAAATACATGTAAGTCCCCAGAAAATTTTGGTTTCTAAGAAGCAATGGCATTCTTCTAGTTAAACTTGCCTTTTCTGTCTTTTCTTTCCATAATTTATAAGAAAAAATAAAGAAATTAATCAGATATTGAGGTTTGATTTACTCACGTCATTTGATAAACCATTTTCTTTGGGACCGCGTGCTTGTAATACGCAACTTTAGGCTAATCATGTGGACCTACGTGAAAATAGAGGTATTTGTAGAATACAAATTAAACGTGTCTTGCCTAAAAATACATTTCTTAAAGAAATGTTAAAGAAAGAAACTACAATCTTTCTTTTATACACACTATCAAATTATAAGTGCTGCAAATTGAACAAAACACATAAATTTAATTAAGCCAATGATGATTAAGAGATAATAATCAGAAACGGGTTACCCTAATTTTATCATTCTATGATCATCATTATTGGAGTTTTATGAAGAGGCTTACTTTTACATTCGACAGCTGACTTTTACAATTTAGTGATTGGAGTTGGTCTATGTATAAATTGTAAAAGTCAGTCGTCGATTGTAAAAGTAAGTCTCTTCATAAAACTCCATTATATTTTTATTTTAATTCTGTGCGATAAAGATGCGATTAAATGTAGTAAACAATCAAAAATTTTAAAGATATGTAAAGACAAAACAAACATTATTTGAAGTATCTTCAAAAGACATGTAAATATCCCTGGAGTTCTCATTATTTTCACTGTATGGTAGTTAATGTAAATATTGAGTATGTGCATATGTAGAAAAGGATTCTTTAAACGATATCGTTTTTCACATTTAAATGAACTGAAAAAAAAAAAATAAAAGAGACATTACCTTTTAACAGCCCAAACTGTTTACTAACTAAAAAGTACACAAAAGTTAAGAATAGCGGTTAAAAAAATCCATCCAGTTAAAAAATTATTGATATTTCTCTTTCAACTTTCAGTCTCGAATTTATTGAAACACGTCTTATCGCGCTTTTTTTTTTTACGACACAGCGTTTGTGTACTACTAAATGTTAAAATTTAATTTTAATACTATTTTCGGAATAATTTTAACCTATGTTAAGAAAATCAAGTAATAGAGGTAATACAACTTCAAAAACGTCCATGAATTTGGAAATTATATTAAATCAGCTTATAGTTCTAACCGTACGTGTATAAAGAATACGGTTTCCTTTAGTTTTTTTTTTTTTGTTCTTTGATTTCTGGAAAATGAAAACTGCCGAATTTTGAATTAAAAATACGAGGGTCATTCCAAAAATTCGTAGACAATGTCCTTCGTCATCATACTATTTTTTTACAAGATCTACGATCAACTCATTTTCATATGTTACAACATTTATTTTGTTGATGTTTGAAGTTTCATTTCATTTGATAAAATGAAACTCCTGTTAGCCAATTTATAAAGCAACATGGTTTGTCACCAATGAGCACGGTTGAAAACACTATAACGTCAAAAACAACGTCAAGAAAGTTTCTCAGAATTACTCTGTTTATAGCGCCTTTCCCGTTTATAAAAAGTATTCACTACGTATACCGGTATTATTGACACCGATAGTTTAATAATAATTGTTCGAGAAACTTAGTTTTAATTGTCAATGTTTTTATTCTTCAACGCGTAACTCTGCTTTCACAGGTTCCGCAACAGTGAAGCGCACACCACGTTTCATGATACAATGGAGACCAGCTATTCCAGCCATCTATTGGAATTCCCATGGGTACAAATTGCGCTCCGTTATTAGCAGACTTATTTTTATATTCATATGAAGCAGAATTTATGCAAAATCTTATGCGAGAAAAGAAGAAAACACTTGCTGTGGCCTTCAACTCGACATTTAGATATATCGACGACGTATTGTCAATTAATAATGACAATTTCCATTCCTACGTCGATATGATATATCCTGGTGAGCTTGAGATAAAAGATACCACAGAGTCCGACACTTCTGCTTCATATTTGGATATTTTAAGTGAAAATGACTCTAATGGTAATCTAACAACTAAGCTTTATGATAAACGTGATCACTTTAACTTTTCTATCGTCAACTTCCCTTACTTATGCAGCAATATACCTTCATCACCTGCATACGGAGTAAATATATCTCAGTTGATTCGATACGCAAGAGCATGCTCTACGTATGAACAATTTCTTAAACGAGGTAAATTATTGACAAGCAAGTTAATGAAACAAGAATATCAGCAGTCTCGTTTAAAGTCATCATTTCGTAAGTTCTATGGTCGATACAATGACCTTGTCAGCAAATGCAATTTATCATTGAGTCAAATGCTGACTAATTTTTTTCATACCAATTGTTTGTCCATTATTTATACACTGAATTGACGACCGATTTTTTCCGTTATTTCCTGATCATGACATCGAGCACACGGCGGGGGTGACCGGTCGGCAGGGGATGCTCACTCCTCCATGGCACCTGATCCCACCTCTGATGTTTCGGAGGTCCGTGTTTGCTCTGCTCTACTTTGTATATTGTTTAATGGACTTTGAAATTGAATACTGTTCGTTATCTCCATATCCTTCATACAACTCTTTTGAGAAGTTTTTAACTATTATGTGTTTCATCAGAGACCGTCCATTGTCCGATTCAATATCTCTACCACTCAAAAATTGTCTTCTCCGTTATATACAAAAGCGCGGCTTATTTTTCATATATTTCTTGGTCCCTCCTACACTTCCGGTGTTTTTTTTCAATGATTCCCCGAATGTAAAAAAAAACTTAAATATCCCTTGATGTCACCCTTTTTGAAATCAGGTCTATCTGTCTTTTAAAACTAATGTCTTTTACTCGAAGCCATATGTTACATTAAAATTTAGAAACCGAGCTGTTAAAACAATACTAAATTTAAACACAAAAAAATTATTTCGTTGAAGTGCCATTTATTAGAGGTATGACTATAGACATTATAAAGTATATAATTAGTAAATAACTTATTTTTGACCCTGCTCCGTGACCTTATTTTTGCTGTTTTAAATATTTCATAATTTTTAATAAGTATCAAAATATATTCATATCTTTTAACCCAATTTATCAGAATTTATTGTTAAGATAGGTGTACTAAATAAATATGACGTTAAATAAAAATAAATCATGACAAAAGTCCATGAACTTTTTGAATGACCTTCGTACATTTATTTTCACTTCGACCTTTGTTTACACTATATCTTTAAAAAATGACTTACTGAGATGTGTTTTAGTATTTTGTAAAGTTTCCAACCTCAGATCAATTATGTGATGAACGAACTATTTTCGAAGATTATAATTCATGTTATATTTCTTTGATTGAGGGGTTGACTTATATACTGTAAATTACTTTTTATTTGCGAGAACTTTATTTTCGTGTAAAAAGTATCATGTTTACTATTTTTAACAAAATACAAAACCAGATGAATTTTATGAGGAAAGGCAAAATGGTAAAAATCAATCCTTGTGATTTTTTTCTTATTTTTTACCATTTTCATTTTCCTCATTAAAATCGCCTGGCTTGGTATTAATATTTTCTTTAAAGTAAAAATTTTGCATTTTAGAATTTATTTTCATCGGTAAAGCTTTACTCATTGTGATTTGTCCATAGTTGGCAATGGACATTTGTGAACAGAAACACTTTTTAAAGTACATTTTGAAAAAAAAATAATAATGAATTCAGTAACTTATTCTTTGTTTAATATAATGCTAAGCATATATTCTATTACAAATTGCGTAATTAACTGTAAATAATCATTATTTGTCTATTTCACTTCTAAGGGCAGACCAGTTTAACAGCATACAACTGCCCTACAGTTAGAACTCTTTACAGTGTAGTGTTTAGAGCTTCCTTAACCTCAGATTCTATCACGTGGTAATAAAAGACTACAATTCATTTGAAGATCAGCATTTGTATTTTACAAAGTTAGGCTTATAGGTATTTTCTGACGACTGATACCAGTCCTTGGTGGAGTGAGTAGTCATTCTCCAACATACCCAGTGTTCTCCCTGTCATCACGTTCATTTTGTTTAGGGTGTTGATCCTCTGGATGTCTTCTTCCAAGATTTGAATCCAACTTTTCCGATGAGGTTTTGTATTCATGTATCATGTCTGAAACAAGTTGTTCACAATTAAGATGTACGTTATCATTCTTCATTTCGACATACTGGTCGCTAAACAGCACAGTTTTTCTATGGTTTTCACGAAAAGGTCTGGATATTGGTCTCATTATCATAGCATCGGAGACGTCTTCAGGACTAACTATTGACAAAGATGATACATAAATAATTTTAGAATTCAAAATCTTCAGTTTTATTTGATGCAAGAAATTAGAAGAACAATAAAAACAAATGTTTATGTGAAACACTGTTGCGCCTGTATGACAGCTCATGTTTCTCGAATGCAAGTCAAACTATACACAAGACCATTCAAGAGATAAAATATGTTGTGATACAAAGAATGGTTTTGCCATGAGGAATGCAGCTTTGAAATGTAAAAGCCCTAGCTCTAACCTTTATGGCAAAGAAAAAAGGTTTTCTATAAGATCAAACTCCAAGGTCAGGTCAAGAGGTAAAAAAAATGTTCATATCCAAAAAAGGACTTGTCACAAAGAATTCATTTATGATATATGAAAGCTTTAGCTCTAACCGTTCAAAAGTTATAGACGAGGTTTAAGTTTTTCGAATGTAGGTCAAATTCCAATGCAATGTCAGGACCAAAGGGTCATGATTATTGGTATCTAAATCCAGAAAAGCCTCGTAAAATGTACTTATGAAATGTGAAAACCCTAGCATCAACTGTTCAGAAGTTATTGCTAAAGTTTGGTAACATTTTGCAAAAGTTGATCTTATATCAAGGTCAAGAGTTCAAATATATTGATTGGGATTCTGCAGACAAACGACTGACAGACAGATAGACGAGCATAGCCAAAAATATATGTCTCCGAATCTTCAATTTCGGGGACTTAAAAAGTATACATAGAAAGTATCAGCATGATTACTATTTCACTTAATAATTGTTTTTTTTTTCAGTCAAGAAAGATTCTTTGATTATTTTTCAATGTTGTCTTTCAAAAATAAAAGTTATTAGTTGATATATAGTCTTGAACACGTTATATTCAATGTAGGATAACACACAGTGAATCTCTGTTAAGGTACGATCATGGCACTTCTTCGCCTTTTCGTGCTGATGTCGTTGAAAGAAGGAGTGGTCAGGGCAATGAAAGCATAAACAACCAACCAACACCAGCAAGGTACCTATACCAAGTACTAACCCGATCTTGTCCAATGTCCTTTCTGTTTGTCTAAAACAAAGTTTAACGTGCATGTTCTGACAATGATGAATTTTACACAACAAAAGAAATATCACGTATAATGATGTTTCCATATCGATTTGACTTAAACACGTGATATAATTGTAAGTATTGATAAAATGGTAAAAGAAATCATGCTGGAGAGCAAAACATCAAATGTTATTACAATCCACATTAAAAACTCAATACTGGACTTTTACGAGAAGCACTGACTTTTAGATTTGACTGTTTACTTGGACATTTAAACATTCTTATCTACGGAGGTACAGAATTGATCATGGAAAAGAAAACCTTTCTAGTGGTCATGGTAATGGTGTTATGGGCACGTGTATGAGAAGGACTGTATTTGAGGTTAGGATGGTTGTCGTTTTCTTCAGGGACAACTTAATTGTGCTTTGAAATAGCCCGTTATTTTCGTTGAATTAAATGTTGAGCTAAATTATTATATTGTCAAAGAGCTTCCATACACTGTCTTAGTGTGAAAGTAATTCGTCAACCGTAAAAGTCAGCGCTTCTCGTAAAAGTCCACTAAGAATATTATCAGAGATGTCTTTCTTTTCGACATAAACTATTATCATTGACTTCACAGATTTTAAAGAAGGATATGGAGATAGCGAACAGTATTCAATCTTAAAGTCCATAAAACAATACAAAACAAGAGCAGAGCAAACAGATCTCCAAAACTTCAGAGGTGGGATCAGTTGCCATGGAGGAGTGAGCATCCCCTGCCGACCGGTAAAAAAATTGTAAGTAAAAAAAAAAATAATGAATTTCCAAAAGTACGAAAAGGTGTTTCACTCCTGACATTTTAGCATCTTTTTGGGCATTACTTTTTTGTGAATTAGGATATCAGTGAGATATTTGGCAGGTATTTAGACACTGTCTAAAACATATCCCGAGACACAGAAATCTTTTATCCTTTAATGTATTTTTAGTGTAGGTTGATTATGTGTTTGGTAATTTTAAATTCACCTATATATTGATATGAATTTCATGGATATGCTATTTCAAGCCTTCTTTTGGGATATACATGTATACAGTGCCTCTTTTACTGTTAGTTCAGAAATACGTGAAATTCCCGATTTCACATATCAACCGTAACACAGATATAAAACACGTAAGAATTATCAACGATTAATTGTATACTGTTTAACCTCCCTTTCGAGAATTTTTCACTCATATGGAGACGTCACTTTATGTCAGTGAAGGGCCTCAAATTTATATCTATACTCGGCACTTAGGGCCATTGAGCAGTGAGGATTCTTTATCCTGCCAACACTTCCTGCGATAAGGGAACTACGTTTGAAAGACCAGAGACTTTCTTTTCTAGTGCTAAGCGCTTGGCGAAGGAACAGTCAGTACCTATGTTTACGTCTAAGGTCTGACGCAGCACCGGGAACGAGAATCTAACCCAGGCCTCCCGATCACGAAGCAAACGCTCTACCACTAGGCTACCATGACCGGTTAGTTATAGACGAAAATAAGTCCCCAGAAAATTTTGGTTTCTAAGAAAGAAAGACATTCTTCTAGTTAAACTTGGTTTTTCATTATTCTATTTCCAAACATACATTTCTATGCATTTTCTGTCCTTTCTTTCTATAATTTGTCAGAAAAAAATTAAGAAATCAATCAGTAATTGAGGTTTGATTTACTCACGTCATTTGATAAACCATTTTCTTTGGGACCGCCTGCTTGTAATACGCAACTTTAGGCTAATCACGTGGACCTACGTGAAAATAGAGGTATTTGTAGAATACAAATTAAAAGTGTCTTACCTAGAAGTACATTCCTTAAAGTAACAAACTACAATCTTTTTTATACACACTATCAAATTATAAGTGCTGCAAATTGAACAAAACACACAAATTTAATCAAGCCAATGATAATAAGGAGATTGAATAATCAGAAACGGGTTTCCTTAATTCTATCACTCTATGATTATCTTTATTATATTATTATTTTAATTCTGTGCGATAAACATGCGATTAAATGTAGTATAAGCAATAAAATTTTTTAAAGATATGTAAAGACAAAACAAACAATATTTGAAGTGTCCTCAAAAGACATGTATATATCGCTGGTGTTCTAATTATTTTCACAGGCACTTGTAGTTAATGTAAATATTGAGTATGTGCATGTGTAGAAAAGGATTCTAAATCAAAGTGAATCGTATTTCACATTTAAATGAACTGGAAAAAATAAAAAAAGACATTACCTTTTAACAGCCCTAACTGTACACTTGCTAAGAGGTACATGTACACAAAAGACAAGAGTATCCGCTTTTTTAAAATCCATCCAGTTATAAATTATTGATATTTCTCTTCCAACTTTCTGTGTTGAATTTATTTAAACGCCTCTTATCTCGCTTTTTATACGAAACAGCATTTGTGTACAAATTGTTGAAATTTAATTCTAATACTTTTTTCGGAATGATTCTAACCTCTTTTTATTAAAAAAACAAGAAATACAGGTAATAATTAAAGCATCTATAACGTCCATGAATTCAGAAAAATATATTAAATCAGCCTATGGTACGTCTATGAAGAATACGGTTCAGTTAAGTCTTTTTGGCTCTGTGATTTCTGGAAAATTAAACTGCCGAAATTTGAGTGAAAATATTTTTCAAAAAATTCGTAGACAATGTCCTTTATCAACATATTATTTTTACAAGATCTAAGATCAACTCATTTTTATATGATTAAAACATATATTTTGTTGATGTGTAAAGTTTCATTCCATTTGATTAAATGAAACTCGTGTTAGCCAATTTAAAAAGCAACATGTTTTGTCACCACTGAGCACGGTTAAAACCATAACGTCAAAAACAAGGCCAAGAAAGTTTCTCAAAATTACTTTTCATTTCATACACTTTTTAAAGCGACTTTCCCGTTAATAAAAAAAACGTATTTACTACATATATCATTGACACCTATAGTTTACTAATAATTCTTCGAGAAAGTTAAGTTGTCAATTGTTTCATTCTTCAACGCGTAACTCTGCTTTCATAGGTTCTGCAACAGTAAAGCGCACACCACATCTCATGATATTACTCTTTTGACAAGATTTTTGATTATTATATGTTTCCTCGCAGGCCGTTCATTGTTAGATTCAATGTCTCTACCAATCAAAAATTGTCTTCTCCATTATAAACAAACGCTCGGCTTAATTTTAATATATTTTTTGGCCCCTCTAACATTTCCAGTTTTATTTCAGTGATTCCCCGAATGTAAAACAAACATTCAAATTTAATTGCTATTCCCTTCTCCGTGACGTCCCTTGATGTTACCGTTTTAGCTTTTTGAAGTCAGGTCTATCTGTGTTTGAAATTAATGTCTCTTACTCGAAGCCGTATGTTATCAAACACAAAAAAATATTTCATTGAAGTGCCATTTGTTAGAGGTATGACTATAGCTGCAGATCTGTAGCTCTCCGAAAAAAAAATATTTTATAGACTGGAGAGCTACAGAGCCACCCATTGAAAAAACTGTATATTTATTGAACACAAAAAAAATGCGCTCGGTTCTCGATTTATTTCTCCATGTTTTTAAAGTTGTGGTCCCAAAATATTACTAACCGTATGTTCCTAACATATTCTTTGTCTCTTTCCACAACAAAACATTCCTTATAATTGTTGTTAATAGTCCTCCTGGCCCTGATATTGCAATCATCGGTCATTTCGCTTATTTATACTGCCATTTTGGTTTCAAAGCAGATGTCAACTACGAGAGAACTTGATAGAGAAGAAAGTAATTTTTTTGAAATCTTCCATTTTTCGCAATTGAGGTAAGAATTTGGAAAATTAATCAAGAATCGAGTGCACTTTTTGTACGCAATAAATATACAGATTTTTAATGGATGGCACTGTAGCTCTCCGGTCTATCAATATATATTTTTTTCGGAGAGCTACAGATCTGCAGTTAGTATGACTATAGACATTATAAAGTATATAATTAGTAAATAACTTAGTTTTGACCCTGCTCCGTGACCCTATTTTTGCTGTTTTAAATCTTTCATAATTTTTAATAAGTATCAAAATATATTCATATTTTTCAACCCAATTTATCAGAATTTATTGTTAAGATCTGTGTACTAAATATGACGTTAAATAAAAAAAAATATGACAAAAGTCTACAAACTTTTTGATTGACCCTCGTACATTTAATTTCACTTCGATTTTTGTTTACACTATATCTTTTAAACATGATTCACTGAGATGTGTTTCAGCATTTTGCAAAGTGTCCAACCTCAGATAAATTACGTGATGAACGAACTATTTTCAAAGATTATAATTCATGTTATATTTCTTTGATTGAGGGATTGGCTTATATACTGTAAATTACTCTTTATTCGTGAGAATTTTTTTCATGTAACAAGTGTCTTTTTTACTATTTTAAAAAATACAAAACCAGATGAATTTTTTTAGGAGAAGCAAAACGGTAAAAATCAGCCTTTGTGATTTTTCTGATTTTCTACCATTTCCAGGGCATATGGAATATAAGGGAAATATAAAATACCTAGCACCTACACTTCACAAGTTCTTACCAAAGTTAAAATGCATCGAAAGTAGGTCAATCTCAAAATTCATGATCAAATGTGTAGGTACCTAAAGAATAGCCCGGTAATAATGAAAACATCATTTATATATGAAAGTCTTAAAACAAATCATACTTCAATTACGACTAGTTTTTCAAAAGATTCAAATTTAAAGCTGAACATGATTTATAAAAGAAATTGTACGCCATATTCTCTCACTATATCCATGTAAAGCCGCTGACTAAACTACTGTTCATTGTAATGCATTTTTAAAAATCGTCAATGGTGTAGACGGCACTCGGTAGCTCGCGACAAAATTATTGATGTAGTATATTAAAAGTAAACTGTTCTCTTTCAGACAAGAAAATATGTCTTTAAGACATGTTAAACTACCTATATAGGTGAAAAGAAAGTAAATTGCATAGTAAAGTTAATCGATAATCAACATACATAAACACTTTCAAGGGTAAAGCTAAGTTGTATATCTTGTATAGAAATATAGTAAAGATGATAACGAAAAACATGAATGAATATAATAATATTTTATAAAAACAGAATGTAAATTCACAATAAAAAAATCTGTATCAAAATGAGTTGTCTGCAATGTCACATGAGCCTTAATCTCGATAAAGAAATTGGCAATTTACTCCATGCATTCGATTTTTTGCGTTGGCAGAGGTTGTAAAGTGAAAATGTACAGAGAAAATCTAAAACAAAAGATGATTGATTAATTGTATATTGTTTAACCTCCCACTCGAGAATTTTTCACTCAAAAGGAGATGCCACCACCTGTCGGTGGAGAGCTGCAAATTTTTGTCCTATATTCGGCACTCTGGGCTATTGAGCAGGGAGGGTTTTTTTTCGTGCCCGTACCCACTGCGATACGGGACC
The DNA here is from genome assembly GCA_003671525.1 of Saccostrea glomerata. Lineage (NCBI taxonomy): Eukaryota > Metazoa > Mollusca > Bivalvia > Ostreida > Ostreidae > Saccostrea > Saccostrea glomerata. The sequence continues at coordinate 34,633 of PRKT01000845.1, read as the reverse complement.
TCAGTTTAAGCAGTTGCATCCGAAGGACCGGTCTCCACGTCCCACAGTTGGATTTGAATTCGCAACGTAAGGATCATCTCCTTTGTGACTTTAGAGCAGACACTTTCACCACTGCGCCATGCAGGCGACTAAAACAAATGAAGTTATTTTGTTTCAAAACGATTTTGTCATAAGTGTATAAGTTGAACTTCTATCAAATTACATTAAGTGTTGAAATGTTACAATGCCTTTCAATATCAGTGTTTATGTTAATTACACAGTTGTGCTAAAAGGTATTTTCTGATGACTGAAGTGAGTCCTGGGTGGAGAGCACAGTTCTCCAACATAGCCAGTGTTCTCCCATTTTTCATGTTCATCTAATCCGACATGTTGGTCGCTGGACAGCACTATTTTACTATGGTTTTTATGAAAAGGTCTAGATGTTGGTCTCACTATAATACCATCAGAGACGTCTTCTGGAGTAACTATTGACAAACAAATACATAAAACATAATAGATTGATAATTCCCGTATTTTCAATCAATAATATTCTTAATGATATTTCAACATTTTTTTGATGTTGAGTAAGAAATACGTATTCTACAATGCAGGAGTACATACAGTGAAACTCTGTTGAGATATGATCATGGGATTGCGTAGAGATTTTGTGCCGGAGCCGTTTACAGCAGCGTTCGAGGCGAGAATAGCATAGACAACCAATCAGCAGAAGTGTTCCAGCTATACCCCACGCTATCCCGACCTTATCCAGGATCCACTCTGCTTTTCTAAAGCAAAGTTTAATGTCTTTTATGATATAATATATAAATAATTATATACATATATAAAATGATATTTTGAATAATAAAAGCAATAATGATGATTCCTTTTCCACTTGTCTTAGAAACGTGATCTCCAGTGATTATGCAATACAAGTATATGAACCTTCATGCATGTTGGCACCCAGAATACAGTCATGATTTAACCGAAATATTCCATATACCGTATATATAAGTGGGAATTTTAGCGAGAAGCAAATCTAGCGATTTGTCCTTAAAGATTGGTATTTTATTTCTAATTAGATGCAATTTTAGCGATTTTAAAATGTTCCCTGGAGAAGCTATCACAAATAAAATGCGATTAATGTTTAGAGATGTTAAATTTTAGTGATCTCAGCAACCTCGCTAAAAATGCCAAAATTAAAACCTAGCTATTTATTCTGCTTATACGGTAATTCACGCGTATTTATTGACAGTGATTTTGGAGAAATTATTGACAATGGCCTCAAAATCTTCATATTAATGATTGACAAAGTGTCATATCTTTATCTAAACAAAAATGTGTGTGAAGATACACATGTATAGTCATCTTCGCTAGCTAAGGGTGATGACCCCCCCCCCCCCAACACACACACACACGGATCACCACCACTGGCTAGAGAAGATTGTTGCAGGTTTCTTCCGTTATTTTCCAATCATGACAAGGAGCATACGGCGGGTGTGACCGGTCGGCAGGGGATGCTAACTCCTCCATGGCACCTGATCCCACCTTCAATGTTTTGGAGGTCCGTGTTTACTCTAGTCCTATCTTTTATTGTTTTGTGGACTTTTGGTCTTGAATACTGTTCGTTATCTCCATATCCTTCATTTATTGTGCAAATTTGTAAATTATTAAAGCAATCAAAAAATTTAAAAACCGTCCAATTATCCTTGTTTTCATAAAAGGGATAATTTGGCAATGCATATAGGCGTAAGCAAATTGAGAAGTAGGGGATGGAGGGCTAAACCAAGAAAAATATAGGCCCCTCCTGGTTTCCCACGCCTGTGCTGTAAGATCAAAATCATTTTTAATCAGACATAAATTTCCACTTGCTAATCCAAGCCTTTTTTTTTTAAATACGTGTATACAATACATTTACACTATAACATTTATAATTTTATCAGACATGTAAGAGTTACAGACGAAAGTAGTCCCTAAATATGAACCAGAAAAAAATTGGTTGCTAAGGAACAATGACTTTCTTTTACATAAACTTGGTTTTTCAATATTTTATCCCCAAACATGCATTTATATGTCTTTTCTGTCTTTTTCTATCCATCATGTATAAGAAAAAAAATATTAAGAAATTCATCAGTTGATACCGAGGTTTGATTTACTTACATCATTTTATTAACCATTTTCTTTGAGACCGCCTGCTGTAATGTTTATCTTTAGACTAATCATGGGGACCTACAGGATTAAATAGAGGTATTTGTAGAATAGAGATAAAACGTGTCCTATAAAGAAGTTATTTAAAGAAACAAGCAACGTTCTTTTTTTTTTACACACATTATCAAATTATAGATGCTGCAAATCAAACAAAACACACAAATTGAAATCAATAATAATAAGCAAAAACGGGTTTCCTTAATTTTATCATTATGTTACTATTATTATATATTATTTTATCAATATGAATCTTGAGCGATACGGATATGATTTAAAAATTATGAAGGGTACGTATATATATAGACAAATCAAACATTTTTTCCAAGTATTCTCAATACACACGTATCCCTGGAGGACACATTATTCTCACGGGCATTGGAAGGTAATGTTAATATTGAGTATGTGCATGTGTTAAAAATCGATGCTTAGAATAATAAAAATGGTATTTCACGTTTAAAACGAACTGAAAAATTAAATAATCCTTATTTGTGTACACTTACTTAGAAGTCACAAAAGACAAGAGTAACCGTAAAAAATAAACTCCATCCAGTTCAACCATTGCTGATATTTATCTTTCAATTTTCGGTCAATACGTCTTATCTCGCCTTTTTACGACACAGCATTTGTGTACCAAAATTGAATTCTGATACGGTTTTCTGAATGATTTCAACTTAGAGTAAGGTAGGATTCTTTTCTGGTTTTTGACTAGATAAAATATTCAAAGTACATTTGATTATATGTCTTTCAGATTTAGGTGTAAGAGATTTCAAAGGCCATATTTTTCTTTCCTAATCGCAATTGTACAACTTTGAATAGAAAACTAGCATGACTATATTTTTGGCGAAATGGTGGCGTATGAAAATATCTTCTTTTCTGCCACACAAAATTATTATAGAACAAGGAATTTTGTTATAATTTTAACACAATCAAAGATATGAAGAACTTTTCATATGTAAGTAAAATAAACTATAAGGGGTTAAAGTTCTTTAATATATAAAAAAATATTATTTTTCAAAGAAACTAGACTATATTAGCTTTAAAAAGCTTCCAATCTGAGTACAGATTTGAGCCAAAAATCCGTAAAAAGTATTTTTTCTCTCTTATCAAACGATCAAAACTTTTTGTTTTTGTATCCTTTTGTAACTTTATGTGACAATTTTACCATATGCAAAAATGAAAATAAATTTATGGGAAGCATATAATAATAACCAATATATTCTAAAAAAATTAAGAAAAAGTAGAGGAAATTCGGATTGTATATTGCGCAATTCAATCATTAATTTTGTAATACAAGTAGGGATCGCATAATTGGCAACAGTATATATTTATTACTAATGTCCAGGAGAAAAGGTAATAACCTTGACCGGACGGTGTCTCTGATGCAAAACGGTCAAATTTAATTCCACTGATACAATCACTTAGTGATATTGTCTTCTTGCTTCTGTGAAAAATTCATTAATTCTTAAATAAAAGAAATATGAGAAGAATCCTACCTTAATCTTAACTGAAATGGGAAATGATTGAAAGACATTTACGAGGTACATAGAATGATACCAGTTTCCATATTTGATCCTAACGAAGATGTACAAGAGTTATATTATCGTATTCCACAGAATCCCAACAAAGTTCTGGATCTGTCAAGTCATGTAAAAAATATTAACAATATTACAAGTATATAATACAATTATATATAATATGAAATTAGTATATTGCTGCATAATTATAAGAAAGGGAAGTTGACGATAGAAATGTTAAAGTCATCGTCTATCGTAAAGCTTGGTTGTAAGATTACCATTAACGTTTTTTTCAAGTAAAATATCCAAAAATGAAAAAAAAAGATTAATTATTCTCTAATTAAATCAAATCTAATTAATTATTTATGTAAATCAAATAAAAATTTCACAAATTTCGTGTAGCAAGATTCTTTGCACAATGACCATGCGATTTTGGCCTTAATTATGCAGGAGCAATATTTTTTTTTTCTTGATGTAAAAGAAAGTAATGCTCACGATCATTTCATTTTGTTAAAACATACATTCTTTAAGTTATAACATTCGTCAGATTTAAAAAAAAAAATTGGTCAAAAATTCTAACTTCAAAACTATTCCTTACGATTCAATATTTATGAAATATTTGAATTAAAAAATAAATAGATACATGTACAACATGTACAACATTCAATTCAAAAACCGCTAAAAAAGTAACAAAGAAATAAGATTTACGAGAGATTTTTTCTTGTGGTGGAATGAGGATTAGAAGAAAATTCTTTCAAATCTATACATTTGTTACGTTTTTAAATATCCCAAATATAATACTTTTTGGTGCAAAAACGTCACACAAAATTTCATGCGCAATAATTTGCATTATTTGCTGGATGATACATATTAATCCAACTCTTTTTTTTTCATAAAATATTGCCATTCATACATCTGATAAAATGATAAAGATTAAAGCGATTAGTAAGGTCAAGTCACTTATATCATTGCTCAGTAGCTAGCCCGCATCTAATTTTATAAAATTGTATCCAAGCACAAAGGTCTGATATTAAACACATAGATATAATTAAATTACATCTTTTCATTATCAGAGAGCATACACTGTACACGTTTAACACAATTTTTTAACACAATATTTCTTAAAAACTATGAAAATTTATTTGAATTCTTTTAAAAATTAAATCTACTCAATAATATATCCCTTGGCCCTATTCACACTCTCGCACCCACCTACCAACCCTTAAAGAAAAATAAGGAAATCAATTTAGAAACTCAAATAACTTTCATAAAAAAGAACATAAAGCAGCCGTTTTCAAATAGAGGAAATATGCTAGGAATATTGAAAATATTTGGATTCTTATCACTGGCTTGAAACAAAAAAGAATTAGCATGTATTTAAAAAACACTACGTTTAATTCTTTTACTGCAAGGAGCTTTGATACCTGCAATCTCAGTTGTTTATCTTCTCAAACATAAAATCTAAAATAAATGCATGTCAATACAATGCAAACATTTAAGTTATATCGTCTTAAATTGAGTCAAATCAATGGACACTACATTTAAGCTGATATTCAACTAACTTATCAATGGAAATATAAATAAAAAGAACCTACATGCCCTGGCGTACTTCTTACCAAAATAAAACTACACCAGAACTCTAATGAGTACGTTATAGGCTGTACGCCGAATAGTGATTACGTTGTAATCATCTCTCTCGTACATGTATGTAAAACATATACACTCAAATGCAACATTGCTTTTATCGTTACCTAATTTCTGAATATTCTTTTTTAAAGAATAATTTTAAAACATTTATTGGAAAGCCTTAAAATAATAAAACTATATGAACTATGTGTTTAAGGAGGCTGGGGGATCAACAATTTAAACACAAATTAACCACCAGATTTAACTTATATTTTTAGATAAGGTATCTTTAGCTGTCAACATTCATTTGGCAAAGAAAAAATTCATAAATTTTTTTTTTTAAATTTTGATCATTTTTGTACAGTGTATATCTTTATATGGAGCTCTTCTTTTAAAGGAGATAGAAATAGTCTGAAAATGGCTGCCACCCCCTAGCCTCGTTAACCATCGTAAAAATATAAAGATAACGAAAAGTGATCGATCTCAAAATATCCATACAGATATCCCAAACAAAAATATAGTTTACTATGTTAACTATAGTTCACTAAAATAAATTAAAGTTTTCACTAATAATAAATCAAAATGTATTAACTACGACGGTCGATATGAGCCGCCAAAATACAAGTAAGGGTAGTTCTATTGTGTACGCAGAATCAAAAGACCTATGCATATTTAATTACATACGACGATTTTACGGCGAATTTGCCCACGAGTGATCAGTAAAGACGAGATCACCCGTGGGTTTCCGACGACGGAAAATCCGTTGCTTGATGATATGTGAAGAAATGTGTTTTTTAATACTATACTTTGCCCTCTTTCAATATTACCTTTTTCAACATTATTTTTTTTCTCATTGGAATGAAGAAACATTCCTTAGATTTCTGTAAACTGAGAAGGAGGCGGAAAACCATGTGTTTTCGTTATTGATTTTTTTTATTGAGAATGGGTAAGTACATGTAAACATGCGCGAATCTAGTGGGGGGGGGGGGGT